>JAEAOA010001214.1:1015000-1197500 GCA_016746295.1 Potamilus streckersoni
TAAATCTATTGACATTTAAACGTAGAGCTACCGGTTAAAGATAACATGTTAGAAAATTACCATGTAAGAAATGTGCGAATTGTGTTTCCTTCTCGTAGAGATTGTATTTTTTTTTCTACGCGAACTAAGTGGGATTCATACAAACATTCTTATTATTGTTTTCCAATAGAATAAATTTCATAGTATGGACTTGTAAAAAAATACATCCTTATTAAATAGTCTCTATCCATAACTTTAAATTAGCATACTTACAACATTTAGGAATGACATGATTAGCAAAAATGATAAGTCGAAATATGTAATAACGAAACGTCCAGTAAATTCGTTGCACGTTCGAAATTTCAAAAATTCCTGTGGGGGATTTCACTGAAAAAAATATTTTTTCTTCAATAAAACGTCAAGCTACTGTGTTAATCATTTTTGAATAAAAATCATTACCTACCTTTTTCAGAGCCCTTCCAACCGTTTAACGACGTGAATGTCTTGCGATGGACTGACTGTTAGGTCACTAGCTAAGGCAAAACTACTAAGAAGTCTTGGTTGTGCTTTTTGGATGGCGTTCATAAACCGACTGCATATTGGATACTGTGCCAAAATCATTACGTCTGGATTGTCCATCGTGTACGTGGACAAGATGTCCACACGAAGTTAGCAAGTGAATATCATATTTGGATTGCATATTGGTGTCGTGGTTCATACTTCTTAACACCAATTCTTAGGATCGTCCAATACATCTTTCTTCTCATTGAAGTGGCATCACATTTCTCCCTCAAACCACCTGCCTGTCAATTAAGCTTTAATTAGACACATGCATTTAAATCAACATTTTCTCCAAATAACACTTAATATTTATGTTGTCCTTTCTCAGGAATCGATCTTTTATACCGATAATTTACTCAACCTGGATAAGAGCATTTTCTTTTCATGAAATTACTCACCTATCCGTAGTTTTTTGTAGCACAGCAGTTTTGAAATTTAATTCTCAAAAATTTGTTAAATCAAATTATAAGCCAGCATATATGACAAAATTATGAAAAATTTGATTCATCCGTTCTTATTGCCTGACCATGTTGCTCTCTTGTATATTCTACAAAGAAAAACATTTGAGGTCCTTATCTTTAAAGTCCTACAATGAATCATAAAGTCCTTTTCTTTAAAGTTCTACAATTCATATGAATACAATTTTCTTTTACGGTTAGAAATTTGAAATTTCACCAATATCTTAGTTGAAAGTTAGAACATATTCTGTAACAAGATAGCTAATATTGTGGACGAGTGTGAATAATTAGATTTATATTTTATGTAGAAACCAACAATTTCAGAACAAAATAAAAACTTCAGCACCTTTTCATGGACACAAAACCATTATCCTATTATTATAACTGTAACTAAAAAAAATAGAAAAAAAAATAATAGTAGTGTAAAGGATTTCTTTCAAAACCAACGATGACAAGAAAATGAGAGAAATAAAAATAAAAGGAAATGAAAATTATCCAAGTATATATGGTTAATTGGACACTACAAAAATAAAATTTCTTGATAGACAGTGAAAATATATATGCTGATTACTAGTTTAAATTACTTCTACACTTTAAATTTTACTTATGTACACATATTAATATTTGTGCTGTCCAAATAGTACTGTGTTAACGTAGAATAGAGACACCATAGCGTTAAATATCCATCGAGCAGACTTTCAGACAGATACAAAGGCGTTGCAATGTGACCATCACAAATTCTCGTTAAATGAATCTTTTAAGTACTTGCATGACATACATGACAAACAACATTTATCTCATTCCTCAATAGACGTAATTCAGGTTAATTCTGCAGGTTTTTAATACCATAAGCATTTACGTTCTGTTAGAATACATAGTGTGTATATATATATATATATATATATATATATATATATATATATATATATATATATATATATATATATATATATATATATATATATATATATATATATATATATATATATGACCAACACAGATAATTGAAGGTCCAGTTGTGTGTTGTTCTTTTTGTTGCATTTGTCTTTAAACAACTTTTAACATTTACAAATAATTATTAAAAAATAATTATTAATGGACCTACTAGTACATAAATTAAAATCTCTTTCAAAATGTACGAATATAATTATTAAAATTAAACATTTTATGTTTGGAAAAAAATGTGGCTAATAGATATAATAAACTAAATATAGAATATATTTACCTTCATTTTCCCTCATTAAAACTTTCAAGATCTTGAGACACACATCACATCATCCCAGTTGTCTTTGTTAGACTAAGAGTATATGTATTTTTCTTTGTTTCATTTTCGACATAACGACGCGATACAAGGCCATTGTTCAGCACGAATCAGATTCTAACATCACGCTTCGATCTTATACACTTACGTCACCATAGAGACAAAGCAAACTTCATGTTACTTCTGCATAATATTTATAAACCCTGGTTTCCCGGTTGGACAAATACAGGTAGAAGTTTACTTCACATGATATAAAGTTAAACAAAGGATTTCCCAGATTTAAAAAATGGTTCCAGATGGATGGTTTCGGATAGTTCTGCATCGTTTGCTACCAGCTGTATCATGCCATGGATACAGTGTCAATAAATAAAAATACTTCAGACACAAGATTTTAGACAGATGTTGCTTCATCATCAAACTTTGTCGATATTTAAATTTCTACGGTTGTCTGGTTCTTTATAACGATTTTATGCTCACACTTTTTTTTTTACATACTACTCAGTTCATCGCCCATTCGCTATAACCGTGTGCTCATTACTTTGAGCACATTATTCCGAGCTTGAAGATCTTTCTTGAAATCTACAAGTCTGCTTGGAATGTGTTCAGTTGTATGTCTAATGGCATGGAATTCAGTCAATAAAATAGTTAGACACCAGTCAAGTTGCATGTCAAACGGGAACGGAACTCATTTAAATTTTCGAGTAAAAATCTTAAAATTCTGCTCGGAACCCAATCCAGAGTTTTCAAGCTAAAACAGAACAGAACACACAATTTTAGCATTTAAGTTTTGTAAAAACATTATCACCACAAACGCAAGGACGCAAACTATGTCAGACTACAAAAATATGCAACATCACTCTTCGAGGTGAAATACATATATTATTTAATGAGAAAAAAACCCATAAACTTTACATTAAATATAAATACTAGATTATAATTAATCACAATAGTCGGTCGTGGAATGCAATCTAATCAAAAATTATCTGTTAGCAGTCAAAAACGAGAATAATTATGCAAAACGAAAATATTTACCATGTCATTTGTTTATGGTCAAATATAAAAACAGTTATATCCATTATGATTCAAATTCAAACAAAATCTTATTAGCATTATGGAGTATTTTAAACTGTGCACATCAGGTAAAAAGTAAGAAAAATAGCTAATTTCATAAGTCAGTTGCCGCTCTTACCTTTTATTTTTTTTGGTGACAACTATATTAAAATTAGGCGATACTATTCTAAATCTGCACGGTGTAATTCTTAAACTACTAAGTATTACAATCTAATAATAATCTAGCTTTTTTATGACTGCACAGGATATGTCCAGATTTTTTTATACCGATTTGAAACTCTCTTATTTAACTTAGAGAAATGAATTCTTCTGACTGATTATTTTATGCTTATGATAGGTATTTAACTTCTAAAGCCCAATAATCACATTTAAGAATTAACGTCGTTAGCTTCATTTGTTGAACATAGTAAACGCTCAAATGATCAAGACTTATATATCATTAATCGAATTCAAAGTTTTAAATATGGAATTTTTCGCTAATTCAAATCATCGTGTATCTCGCCAGTTCACCATAAGAATATCCAAAACAGTCAATTTGTTTCCTTCACGCCTAATAATCATGCAATGGCATAAATCGCGTTAATATCATGCCTTGAGAGAAAACATCATAATTCTGATTGATTTTTAAGCACAGATCCAACGAGATTATCAAAAAGTATTACTTTATTTTTCTTTCATGTAAAAAAGGAATTCAGATAAGCTATATAAAATTAAAAAGAGCTATAAATTTCCGTATTGCTTACAAGATCAGCATTGTTTGAGTCGTATTTGGTTTACAAAGAAAAATTCTTACATATATTAAATGACGAAGTGTAGAACTAGGTAAATTAATATATTTGAAGCACGAATATTCTTGTAGTTTGACCATATGGGCGAGTTTGCTATACTTTGCTATATCGCATGCATACTTTTCAAACTAAGTTGTGTGCAGGCTGGACGGGTCAGTACTATCTTATGTTCGGTTTCTTTCGCGTTTAATTACCTGATGTCCAAGGGAAACAGTCTAAATCTTAAATGTCTAATGCCATGTCATTTATGTTATTTCCGAAATTCCTTTCATACAAATCCTGTCTGATGATATGCCATTAAAGTTATTTCCGAAATTCATGTCTAGTATCATGCCATTAAAATTATTTTAAAATTCCAATGGTACAGATCCTTTCTAATCAGAGTCGTTTTAAGAAGTTTTTGGGGCCCTCGGCATAAACTTTAAAAGTAACCGGAATTGCGCCTCAATCTTTCAGTCTCAGATATTGCATTGCATTTGCATGTGAATATGTGTCATTTTGTTAAATTTATTAATATAGTACTAAGCTGCTAACACAACCGACACCGAAATTTTGTTTTTGGGCATCCGCGGGTCAACCTGTTGCACGGGGCCCTAGGCACGTGCCTCGTTGCCTATGCTTTAGAATGGCACTGTTTCTAATGGCATGCCGTTAGTTATTTCCGAAATTGATTTGACACAGATACTGTGAATTTGATGTATATAAGGCTTATGCTTTATAAGACTTTTGGCAATGTTAGAATGCTCAGACATTTTAAACATAACATGGATTCGTAAATATGCTTACCAAGTAACATAAGTCCTATTAGTGTCGACAAAAACTACACGTGAAATGCTTCAATTCTGCACCAGTATGCCATTCACACCTTCATATCCAGCGATAAGTGTCTTCTGAAAACCAGACTGATTGTCAATTTAAAAAAAAAAAAACTTCCAACCCATTTACATAATCTTTCAATCAATATAGGACAATAAGTATGTGTATTTTAAATTTCAAATAAGTATAGACGTTTCATTTTCAGAGCATAAAATGGCAACAATAGCTTAAGTAGACAATATTTATTTTATAATTTAAGTCCGTTATGAATTTGCTACATAGCATTTAATTAGTATGTATAAACACATTACTTTTTTGGGGAATAGACAATTTTAGTCGGCCTTTGGTGATAGCAAATGCAAACTAATGCTTGACACTTAATTTATAAAATATTACATTCGTATTGTGGTGTTTCGGATTCCCTGCTTCATTTTTTTTCTCTTCTTTTATTAATAAATGATACAGATGCTTGTTATATATATATATATATATATATATATATATATATATATATATATATATATATATAATCAACATCACAGTGAAAAATATATAGGCAAGTGTTACGTGGCACCTCGTATTTAATTATAGATGGGTCCGTACAAAATGGGCAGACATTACAACTTTCAAGCCATTACATAGTGGGGTTGAGGGCGGTCTTTCGAGGAATGTAGTAATCTGGAACGAATGATTACATTTAACAAAAAAGCAGTGCTGCAAAAAAGCCAGAGAGAGAGAGAGAGAGAGAGAGAGAGAGAGAGAGAGAGAGAGAGAGAGAGAGAGAGAGAGAGAGAGAGAGAGAGAGAGAGAGAGAGAGAGAGAGAGAGAGAGAGAGAGAGAGAGAGTACATACAATAAACTATTCCTGAGAAAAAGTACTTAACTTCTGAGCTTATTCCTAGTAGTATAATGCTATTATAGTTATTTTTTTACTCACGTCAATTATTATATCCGAATACTATACGTAATCATATGATATTATTATGTATGAGGCAAGAGTAATTGATAATAAATTTGACAAATTAAACTAAGAATCAACACACACACACATACACATTCAGAGGAGGCGACATATTTGTAACTAATCAATGCAGATATCTATTATTCAAATTGTAAATTCATACTTTCACTTTCATATAAACGATTATGGTAAATGAACTTTCAAAAAACTTGTTGTTTTAATGGAATTAAGCACCAGAGACTATGATATTACAAATTTCATTCTGATTTACATGACACCTTGAGGTCCATGTCATAATGACGTCCATTGCAAATCGAGCATAACATTTGTCTGACCAAAACTTTCACTAGGTTGATACATTTAGCATTCCACTTATATTTTATACAAAATGAAAATGAATTCCTGTGAATTTCACCTAAATATATTTCAAAGTAAACCATAATCACAAGTTATTTTTTTACTTTGTAGATCAGTGCACTTCTCAGTCATCTAAAGTTGATTGAATACTAACCACTATACAGATAAGGAATGTCAAGACCAAGCAATTCTTGTGTGTTTTTGTGTGTGAGAGTTTTGTTTGTGTGTATATGTGTGACAATCGAATCATCTTTCTATGTTATAGTTTCTAATAGGAGCGCTGGAATGTTCACTATGTCGTTTTAGTACTTCCTGAGCTAATGAGTCGTAGTTATATAGACAAAATCCCATTTGTTTTGAAGTCTACAAATTTCGCATTACCACAAGGATTTTTCTTCAATACAAATATGATATGCTAAAAATTTTGATTCAATAAGGCAATTCAACAAAGGTCAAGAAAAAGACACACACACACATTATTAGTTTGCAAACTTTAGGTATCTATCAAATTCATAGCTATTTTTACCCAGTAATGCGTCGGGAAGAAATGGGAGCGGGCGTGAAAAATAGTTTTAATGAGTTTCATACATACGTAAATAAGAAGAAAACTTAAATAAAGATCTTCTTCATCACGTGACGCCAAAGCAGGCGGTAAAGGTAAACAGTTTCGGAATTTGTTAAATAACAGCGAAAAATTGAACGTTTCGAAATTAATCAATGACTGCATCCAGGTAATATGTTTGCAACGTGTTGAATATTTCTTGCTGAAAATTGTTTGATAACGATTATTTCTTCTTCATTTAATTGCTTTTCTTCCATACCTTTTATAATGCGAGAAGAAATTGGCTCGGATATGATCAGTGAGTTTATATTTGTAATTTATGTACATATTACACATTTCGTTGATGTCAAATAGATAAGATGACCGAAATGAACGAGATGAACACCAGATGATGAAAAGAAGCAGTAACTAAATATGCCTTGACCCCGTTGCTCTTACAGTCGTAATGATTTACCTTGTATTTATACCAATACGTAGTTGTTGTTACAGTTCTAACGTCTTACTTTGTATTTATAACAATATGTAGTTGTTGTTACAGTCCTAAGGACTTACCTTGTGTTTATAACAATATGTAGTTGTTGTTACAGTCCTAATGTCTTACGTTGTATTTATAGCAATAGGTAGTTGTTACAGTCCTAAGGACTTACCTTATGTTTATAACAATATGTAGTTGTTGTTACAGTCCTAAGGTCTTACGTTGTATTTATATCAATATGTAGTTATTGTTACAGTCATAAGGACTTACCTTGTGTTTATAACAATATGTAGTTTTTGTTGCAGTCCTAATGTCTTACGTTGTATTTATACCCATTTGTAGTTGTTGCAGTCCTAATGTCTTACGTTGTATTTATACCCATTTGTAGTTGTTGCAGTCCTAATGTCTTACGTTGTATGTATACCCATTTGTAGTTGTTCTGACAATCGTAGTGTCTTACTTTGTGCTTATACGCATATGTGATTTTTCTGACAGTCTTAATGTGTTATGTTGTACTTGGTATAATAAACTCTAAGCACTCATTTCATATTTCATAGCACTGACTGACGAGAACGGTATAACTTATATTTGTCTAAATTATCTTGTTCTTCTAGTTTGTATAGGTTATTGTTGGTTTTGGACAAGTGTAGTCGTCCCTTATTGTATCATACAATTTTCATCTTGTGAGAACTTTAAGTACTTATTTGATGTGATTTAAAATTTCATTTTTAATCAGGGATCATGCAAAATTATATATAGGACATAATAAATACCATTCATGTAATTCAAGTGAAACCATAAATTAAAAAGCAAATTAACCTTGAGATTCATTCGAAGCAAAATGACCCTGAAGAAAATTCAAACGCAAAGGACACCGAATAAATATTTTATATGACCTTACGAAATCAGGTGTGTAAGAGAAGATATTTGAATACCCGATTATAACATTCTGAAATATTGAGTCCGCGGTAAAAAGGTGCATTTATTTCACATAACCTTGGATGTACTATGCTATAATGTTCAGTTAATAAACTTTATTTATCACATGATTTCTTGTGAGAAATCATCTTTTACACATTCGACAGAAGTGCTGTGGAACATCATTTACTATGATATTAAACAAGTACCAACAATCTATTCTTTTAAGAACGTGTTTCACAAATTTTTTTCTTCTTCTTCTGATTTTGCCATATATATATATATATATATATATATATATATATATATATATATATATATATATATATATATATATATATATATATATATATATATATATATATATATATATATATATAACTTGTATAGACATAAATTACGTATCATTTAATATAATGTAAATGTGTATTTATATTTTATGATTACATGTGAGTGTCATCCACTGTGCGTATGTATATTTTATGATTACGTGTGAGTTTGTCTGACAATGTATGTGTGTATGTGTATTTTATAATTATGTGTGAGTTTGTCAGACACTATATGTATGTATGTATATTTTATGATTACATGTGAGCAGATACTGTAAACGTGTGTATGTATACTTTGTGACTGACACCGTAGTAGATAGAGTTATACATGTGCATATACGTTGCATTTATAGTTTTAATAACTCTGTTTTTGGGGACTACATGTATTATTGGCTGTTGACTCAGAGCAAAATTATTATAATCAGAAATTATTATTATTATTATTATTATTATTATTATTATTATTATTATTATTATTATTATTATTATTATTATTATAAGCTAGGCTGTGTATTAATGAATTTTTTAAGTTAAATAAAAGTGATAATTTACAGGAGTGACTTACGAGAAACAATTTCACTGCCGCATCGATGTCAAGACAAGCGTCAAATTCGAAGCTGATCTTACATACTATCGTTACTGGGTGGTAAGGTGGCGCTCACCAGTTATTATGTACTTTTGAGGGAGTGATGTATGTAAGGTGAAGTTGTTTGCATTTTAGACATGCACAGTGGAGAGAATGTTGGCATACCTCTATGCTACTGTAATGTGGCTGAAATTTCTTTGGATATTGTACTTTTGGAAATTTTAAATGATCTTAGGACACTGCTAACTAAAATGACTGCTCCCTTGTGCTCCAAAAATCAACCTGAATTTGTCTAAAGTACACTATTCTTGGTAGCTATTAAAATATGGAAAATGAATTTTGCCAAACTAGACAATACCAGCTTTTAAAAGTGCAATGAAAGAATTACCAAATATATTAAATGTAAAAAAAAAAAGTTATCGGCTCTATTTTTTTATAATTTACCTCTGAAGTTCGAGAAGTAAAAATGAGCAAGTAGAGCTAGCACTTTTTTGAAAGATGCACATCTCGAGTAAGGCCAAGCTGTATACTCTCTAACCCATCAATAATACATCAAAATAAAGGGAATTAAAGGTTCTTTGAACAATGCCTAAGATATACAAAGTCTCTTTTAAATAGCCAGTATAGCTAGTGAGGAAACCTGGGGAAACTCTTTTTCTTTAAAATTTTAACCCTATGTTAAATACGAAACTGTAGAGCGCCACTTTACATTTTCTGTGAAAACAACAGAACAAAATGGTAATGACGTCATTGATTGTATATGACGTCATAACGTCAAGTAATAAACTTAAAATGTCATTTGTGTAAGTTTAAAGCATATGAAGTTAGCAAATATAATATTACAAAACATTTGTAGAGTTTTTTTCCTGCCTATTTAGTCCTTGCTCTCTCCCCCTCTGGATGAATAGATTTCAAAATGTGTCAAGATTGGAAAATTTTGCATACTTTTATATAATAAATGAAAAAGCGACATGAAGAATGCGTGAAATGAACATTAAGCAACAAAATGTAGACTTCACCTATTAACTTTTTTATAATCAGTTTTTCGACCTGAAACATGCAAATTGTCAGTGACTGAAAATACATGACCTGTTGCTATTTGAGATTCTTCTGTCACCTAAAGAGCATCGTATACGTTTACACTCAACGACAAACGGTACATACTGTATACCAAATTCTTAATTACATATAGTATTAAACTTGTTCAAGTAGCGATTGTAAAGGTCATCACATTCATCATATGTTTTAAAACGATAAGGCATTAGCGTTGCTTGCAAACCGAAATTAAGTGACAATCAAAATATGCATGGATCCTATGTTATCGAAATAGACGGTGACCTTGATCACAGAAAAAGTCACGACTGAATGAAGAAATAAATAAAAGATACAGAAAGCAAAATCCCAGACACTTGAACTCACAAACCATGAAAATCTTCTTTTTAATGATGTTGCATTCTGAAGACTGTTGGAGGTTCTGTCACGTTGCTGCAGCACCCCTATCTCAGTAATGTTCACTATATCAATCCGCGCAATGTGTTAACGAAATAAAGAATCTCTTCATTTTTTTATATTAAATAGTGACAAAATACACAATTTAAAGCACTGAATGTACAACGTAAGTTAGCAAAATGTAGCTCTACTAAATTTATTATAAATGTCTGAGCTTCGTAGTAGTAATGCAGCCGTTAATCGCATTGACACAGAATGGAGAAATAAACCCATGAAAATAGAAGGTTCGTGCTATGAAGGACATATAATGAAAACAATCAACGTTCCTTTATAGCAGATGTAAGGAAATATATATATATATATATATATATATATATACACACACACACACACGTCTATTTATTAAAACAAAATATTCTACTTTAAGTTAAATCATTTATGCACGTTCAATGGCTGCTGTTTATCCGGACCAAACGCACGTCATCCCAAGACTAAATACTCTACAAAGCAAATATATCAGCAGTCATAGAAATATGCAATAATCTTCAATAATCTTACATTCAGAGATATCAATAAATTAAAGTCGCTTGAAAGCAGCCAGCCATCTTTAAAATCTTCGACAAGAGATATACATTTTGATCGTGTAGGTACATCGTGAAGTTTCATTTCGGTGATGAATGAAAATGATTACAGTGTGGTATCAACCACCCAAGCAGCCCAGTGGGGATCCAAAATTCCCATCAAACAAATAATTAAAACAATCAGGCACATTCTCTCGTTTAATAATTTCGCGTACTGACTATATTCGTGTTAATAGAAGCAGCTGCATGCTTCGTACTTTCGCTTCCTTTGCGGCAATAGTCACTTAACAACACATAATACACGTCGTGGCATTTCTAAGTAGTAAAAGGATTCGTCCCTTGGACAGATAATGAAACTATAGCAAATTGTATTAGCTTGTTTCTTGAATTTTTGTCTTTTTCATTTTAATACCTCCTTCACAAAATGAACCAGAATGTTCATAATAATCCTAAGTGTCCCATCGTCTGCATCCATTGCTTGCGTCAATTGTGCTTTGATCACGTGAATCACGTATAGTTTGAAAACTGTCCCATCTGAGATCTAAATGTGGAATATTAATGGATTGTTTACTGTTGTTTAATATATATATATATATATATATATATATATATATATATATATATATATATATATATATATATATATATATATATATATATATATATATATATATATAATACAATTAGTCTATTGTCAGTCTTTTTAAGCTGGATAAAGATTCGAATAATACATTCATGTTAAAAAATTATATATGTCTTATCAACGTGAATCTAACTGTCTGTCTGAAAGGTTCAATGCATTCGCCAGAAATGATGTATGTTTCAGTCTGCATATCACCCTTGTCTTCTTAGTATAGGTGTGCGGTCCAAATCGGTCTTCCTTTTATGACACAAAACATTAAAAGTATCAAGGATATGACGCAGATAAACCACACAAAAAGTAGATAATTTTTCTAAATTTTGACGACAACATCAACAAAGGTACATTAAGAAAGATTGGGAGCGATCACATTGGATAGGAAAGGTTCATCTGTAGATGAGGTTAATAAATTCTCACATAACATTTACCTGGCAAAAAAGAAGCAATATAAAATGGAACTTTTAAGTTTTAAATTAAATATAATGTAAGGAACTTAAAATAAGAAACAAATTTTATGGTAATACATTGTGTTTGACATTGATTTAATCCACTTACAGTTTAAAGTTATGTTAGTTGATTCAGTAACCTAATACCTAATTTAGTTTTTACGACACCAATGTCTGATAAATTGTACGTTTTTCCATTATTCTGTATTTCCCTTAACCAGCCCCTTCCCTTGAATACCATAATGGCAGATGAATTTCTAATATTCTAGTTAAATAATAATAATAATAATAATAATAATAATAATAATAATAATAATAATAATAATAATAATAATAATAATAATAATAATAATAATAATAATAATAATAATAATAATAATAGTGATGCTACTGCTGAAATAATAATAATAATAATAATAATAATAATAATAATAATAATAATAATAATAATAATAATAATATTATTATTATTATTATTATTATTATTAGTAGTAGTAGTAGTAGTAGTAGTAGTAGTAGTAGTAGTAGTAGTAGTAGTAGTAGTAGTAATAGTAGTAGTAGTAGTAGTAGTAGTAGTACAAAAAATATAAAAATATAAAAAAATGTCATCAACTGGTTCGATGTGTTAAATATTCACCTACCTCTAAAATTGTGTTAAGTCACTTGTTTTAAGCAAGTTATGGTGACGTCTGCTAAATGATGTTTTCTATATCGGGGGAACTTTGTACCTTGAAAACTAAATATTTTCTTTTCCTTTAAAAGGTAATAAGTATATATTATAAAAGCATGCTAAAGACGCGCACACATGCGTATATAGTAAAAGCATAAATTATTAAGTGACGCAAAAATAGGAGAAACCAGACAATTTATGCTATATGCTTTTGTAAGAAATAGACGATGAGCGTTTGTTAGATTGAAATAATGGCGCATAGTACTGTTTTATATACCTCAAGTTATCGTTGATTCACAGATTAGCTCTTTTGATTTAATTTGGACATACTCATCAGTTAACACTATTTTGTTTTAGGATTTTGTCACAATGAAGACCACGTAGAAAATAGACTAATAAATTTATTGTAACATTGAAACACGAACTTTTCATCAATTATCAACCGGTTTTCCTTACTATAAGTTGACTTACAATTTAATTTTCCGTATCTGTGCAATTCTGTAATTTTCCGTATCTGTGCAATTCTGTATTAGTTATCTAAACCGGAGTTTCCCCATATATACCTAACTTTGTACATATTTGAATTTTTACTCTAAACTTGACAAGAATGCAAATTTTATTATTCGTACATTGACCTAAGTCAATCTGATGCACTTTACCATGTAAGATTTATTGGGTTGAAGGGTCCCTGATGTTGTCGGATCCAAGGTCAACATGCAATTCTCTCCAAGGAGACGCTAAATAATTCAGTACCAACCTTATCAATTATCTGCTGTGGCGTAATTAGCCAAAATGTATCCCGATGAAAGCAACCGATTTATAGAAGGTTCTTTAATCTTTCATTATTAATCAATTCTCTGAAAGGCAGCTCAAATTATAGTGACAAAGCGTAATCTGAAAAAGGCTCTATACCGGGTAAATTTGCATATACGGCATACGTCGGACAGCATTTAGGGGAAAACTCTTTTATTCCTTACATACTCGAGTAGACAACACATAAATACATGATATTTGTAGACCAAGTTTTTAGAACATCGTATTATTCATGAAAGTATATACTGAAGACAACACATACCCTTTTTTACGAAAAGCTCTCTCTGACAGGACTGTATACCAGGATATATATATATATATATATATATATATATATATATATATATATATATATATATATATATATATATATATATATATATATATATATATATATATATATATATATATATATATATTTAAACATATATACGACAAACAAATAAACACAAAAACGTTGTGTTTGTCGTATATATGTTTTGTATTTGCCTTTGAAAAAGACTCATTAAGAGTCGAAAGCGCTTAGGCTAGTTAGTTACTAGTTTCATACTGTTCGTCGTCAGTTTATTGCATATATATATATATATATATATATATATATATATATATATATATATATATATATATATATATATATATATATATATATATATATATATATATATATATATATATATATATATATATATTTAAAGAATACAAATCATATGGCAAATAACAACCCTTTCAAGCGTACTGGATCCACCAAGGGATCACGTGTGTCAGGGATTAATTAAAATAGATGCAATAAACTGACGACGAACAGTACGAAACTAGTAACTAACTAGCCTAAGCGCTTTCGACTGTTAATGAGTCTTTTTCAAAGGCAAATACAAAGAATATATACGACAAGCAAATAAATACAAAAACGTTGTGTTTGTAAACCTCTACATGGCTGTCTTCACATGTGCTAAAACTATAAATACAACCAGCTTGTATAGACTAGTTGCGGAAAGTGGACAAGCTGGTTGTATTTATTGTTTTAGCACATGTGAAGACAGCCATGTAGAGGTTTACAAACACAATGTTTTTGTGTTTATTTGTTTGTCGTATATATGTTTTGTATTTGCCTTTGAAAAAGACTCATTGAGAATCGAAAGCGCTTAAGCTAGTTAGTTACTAGTTTCGTACTGTTCGTCGTCAGTATATTGCATATATATATATATATATATATATATATATATATATATATATATATATATATATATATATATATATATATATATATATATATAAAATGCTTGAAAGGGTTGGCATTCGCCATAATGATTTGTATTCTTTATATATATATATATATATATATATATATATATATATATATATATATATATATATATATATATATATATATATATAAAGATAAAGAAAGATATATGAAATATTACGGATTTATTTGATGAAACCTTAGAGTATTGCGGTTAAATAACCGAAATACATTAATTCTGCTTTACATGAAATGACATCATTGTTGCGCATATGCAAATTATGAAATGACCTGTTAACGTTAATGTAACCATAGCTTTAAAATATGTTACAATATCTCAAAATGTACGAAGATATTGAAAGTTAACCAAGAGGATATTTACAAAGTATGACAAAAAGCCGTAAATTTTCTAGTAGCCATTGAAAAACATAACCTGTTTGTTAATGAGTTTTGACTGTTGTATGTATTTATAGAACCATCAAAACACCGCATGAAGCCCGAGACAAAGTCTCAGAAAGCTCATTACAAGCACACTTTAATATGGAAAGTGGTATGAACTGTTTACAATGTATTTACACTTTCACATTTAGGCCTAACGTATCTTTTTTCATTTTAATTTGTGTATGAACATATTGCATTTTCTACTTTCGATTAGTATTTAGAAAGAGAATCTGCTTTCTGCGATAGTGTTCAATACGCCTATTTAAATACTCTCAACGATGTATGTTGGGTCAGTTGTTTGGATTTTTGTTGGATTTTTCTTGCTGTTGGTTGTCTCAAAACCCTACACAGAAAGTATATAGATCTTGTTTGTCCCTGCATAAGGAAAGCTTCTCCTGTACAAAACATAGTATAAACTTAACTTTGTCACGGCATACAGTGGCAGGTGCTGTTTTCAATATATTACATCAAGTTCATTCCTTACGTACTCGATAAATGGATTATATCGCTGAATTTAGATACGTTAAATGGAAAGCAGCTGTGATAAATGCTATCCATGAGCAAAAAGAAGGAGCGCAGGAAGAACGCAGAAAGAGATTGTTTAAAAGTTTAGCTATCAACCAAAGAAGGAAATTGCCTGATCCTTTAGCTATAAACCAAAGTTTAGTGTCAGTTATCGCAAACTTCGTGTGTTTCAGTTACCTGACAAATTTAGAAAAACTATGTGTGACTCATTGCATTCGCAATAAGAGAAGAGTATTACGTAAACGTGCATGTTGTTTTGTTTATATTTAGGTCAATGGTATGCAGAGCTGCAACATTACATCATTCATATATATATATATATATATATATATATATATATATATATATATATATATATATATATATATATATATATATATATATATATGAATATTTTCAGTTCGTAGCATTTCACATCATAAGAAGCAGCTATGGACTCACCCTTAGGTTAGAAATCGACCTACGATTAGCTGTGTTAGTATTTAATGGGTTCTGTTAAAGATTTCATAAATTATTATATGTACATAAAGTACTACATCACAATTTTAAAATGACGCATATATTAAGATACAAAGATACGCTCGAGAGAGAGAGAGAGAGAGAGAGAGAGAGAGAGAGAGAGAGAGAGAGAGAGAGAGAGAGAGAGAGAGAGAGAGAGAGAGAGAGAGAGAGAGAGAGAGAGAGAGAGAGAGAGAGAGCACTCGCGCCCGGGCGCCATTCATCCAAACCTTCTTATCTGGTATTTAAGTTTGTAATGTTATGATGGATATTTATAAAAAAAATATTTGTTATAAAAGACCATCCATATCTACCCAAATATGAAGTACAAGTGTGAAAATGAAAGGGAAAGAAAACAAAAGTTCGAAATGAAATAATTTCTGTAGAAAAAAGTAGTACCGATGCTAAATAGAAATATTCCTTCTTTACTAAGAGTACATTTTGGTAGCTGATAATATAGGGTACTCAATGATTTGAGTTCAAAACTTACAAAAATCTGAGGCGTAAGTGATTCAATGAAACTCGTCCATTATAGGAGATTTAAGAGTACGGGTTATTCCGTTAACGTTTAAGTGCCCGTATCTCGTCAAGCAGATGTCCTATATGTATGAAATATTTAGTTCGTCCTTTTTGATAAATATGCTTATATTATAAAACTATTTTTCGTTAGGTTTGCCACAGTATCGAACGACCGCTCCACGGGTGGGGGCCCAACATTCTCATCAAGCAACGTTTACTGGGTGGGGGTTGATTTCTTGCCACGCTACTGATTATAAGATTATAGAACAGTTTGTGGAGGAGCATGGTATCTGTTTTTGGCAGTTGATTTACTACGTTTTCTGGCTTCTGAATTTAAGCTGGAATTTTAGATGGTCGTTTAGATGTCTTTATCAATGATAATACCGTCTTGGATTAATAACGAGGAAATAAACCTGATACATTTACTAGAATTTTCTTTTGCCTTTTCTTTTACCAGGTACAGTGTATGAAGGGTAGTATTGGAAACTACTCGCACAATTTAATTAAATTCGATTAAAATGTAAAATTTAATTCACAAGTGCCCGTGATACATCTTTGTATAAAATACCTGTATATATATATATATATATATATATATATATATATATATATATATATATATATATATATATATATATATATATATATATATATATATACATACACACACACATATATATACAAGTGTATATATATGTTTATATATATATATATATATATATATATATATATATATATATATATATATATATATATGTTTATATATATATATATATATATATATATATATATATATATATACACGTTATGATGCCGGAAAATCTAGACTGCCTTAAATGACAGATTTAGTTTTCTCCTTTACTGATCATCCGAATAATAATCATGCAAAACACTATTAATAAATGATTTGGCATATTAAAGCAGTATTCTCTTTGATCCCATCAGTAACAATTTACCATCAGAGAACCTCCCTACTGAAATAGTCTATTTAGGCACATCAAAGATCTCGAAAAACAACAGAGAAATGACATTGCTTGCAGTTTTCATAGCTACTACATATGTTATTATGTTACCGTAAATACCAAATTGTAAGTTACGGTTGTTATGTCTCAGTAATTGCCCAAATGAAAGGTACAATTGGCGGTTGGTTGGGGTTTTGTTTGAGTTTATCCTCTCTAACTTCTTTAACTTCCCTAAATTATGTTACCTTCCTTCGTTGGATTCTCATAAATGTAAGTGGAAATTGATTATGAACGGCTGTTTCAGTACCTTATTGGCTATTAAAACAAGAGCTAAGTGTCTTTTCCCAATGCAACATCGATAGAGCCGACCCTTGATGTTTTCGTCTGGTATCGAATCCGCAAACTTCTGAGAGCGAATATAGCACTTACCAATAAGCTACAAATCGTGGGATTTAATACACAATTCTTCCAGACACACATACATACATGCACACCAAGAAATAAAACAAAATAACAATACACCTTTCTTTTAGGTTGTTGACATTTCAGATGAGCTAAAAGTTCTTTTTGCAAATATATCAGAATTTAAATAAACAATAGTCTGAAATTTCATAGAAGCCCCGTATGGCCGATTGGGCTAAAGCGCTTGCCCTTAGTGATCACCGCCAACTCATTTAAGTCCGTGTTGGTTCGATTGCTATTAGTTTCAGTCCCCGTGAATTAGATGTTCGTACCGCGGTCTTCCCGGGTTGTTCCTATACCAATTTTACTGGCCGCCATATATAGTCTCTCTTGTGTTGGAAAATGGCGTCAAATCCACAAGAACACCAATTTAATATTTACCTTGGAAAGCTTTACTCTGGAAAAAGAAGGCGCTCCAAAGTATCGTATACAAAAGCGCCCAAAGACCAAGAGAAAAAACTCGTATTACCTGTCATGAACCCTTCTGACATAGAACCTTATCGATCATACAGTAAAAGAGACAAGGTAAGTAACTACCAAAAACTTCGTTCCTCGCCTGACTCCCGATTCATTTTTGTTGTTGTCGTCTTGGAATGCATACTACCATAATCTACGGATGTTTTACTCCTGAGATATTTCACTATTCATCAAGTAAATATTCATTTTTCTGAGTTGCACCTACTGAAGTTAAGGGTTCCCAAACGTACGAATTACACAAATCTTGTCTGCAATAGAAAGTTACGCACATGTGCAACGAGAGATACGGTGTTTGAGACACTGCGAAATATGATTCGTTCCAAAGGTAACATCATGAACCAAACGCGTGGGTGTTATTTAAATATCACCCTTTCAGCCGACCTATTTCGCCGTTAACATGTATGTCTCGTAGTCGGGATATTTTGAAAATTAGTTTAACGTTTATTCGATTTGTGTGGAAATACGATAATTCTTTTGCAGCGAGAAAACCCATAAAACTTTAGTTTTCGTTTCGTCAATCTAATTTTCGTTTCACTATAGTCTATGTTCTGATTTTTAATGTTTGGTGGGCTTTTTAGTACAATCTAGTCTTAACTTTAGATCACGTGATTTTGCCTCTGTCTGTGTATATATATATATATATATATATATATATATATATATATATATATATATATATATATATATATATATATATATATATATATATATATATAGAGAGAGAGAGAGAGAGAGAGAGAGAGAGAGAGAGAGAGATGCAATAAACTGACGAAGAACAGTACGAAACTAGTAACTAACTAGCCTAAGCGCTTTCGACTCTTAATGAGTCTTTTTCAAAGGCAAATACAAAACATATATACGACAATATATTCCGAGTTCCGAAACCAGGAAGGAAAAGGAATCATACTGGATACGCCGCCTTAGAACATTGAAACCAAGCGGTCTAAACCAAGAAGACTAGAAAATGAAAACTATGCACTAGCAGAATTTAACATTTTCTAAATCTTCTTATTATCCTTCAATTTTTACTATAAGAAGAACCGGTATAGAATCAAATATCCGGGATATAAACTGCGTTACATATGTACAAAAAGTAAAAATAGATGTTGCTTTGGTTTGTAGACTTTTAGGGAATTATACAACGTTTTCAGTTACCGCAACTAGTCTATACAAGCTGGTTGTATTTACATTTTTAGCACATGTGAAGACAGCCATGTAGAGGTTTACAAACACAACGTTTTTGTGTTTATTTGTTTGTCGTATATATGTTTTGTATTTGCCTTTGAAAAAGACTCATAAAGAGTCGAAAGCGCTTAGGCTAGTTAGTTACTAATTTCGTACTGTTCGTCGTCAGTTTATTGCATCTATTTTAATTAATCCCTGACACACGTGATCCCTTGGTGGATCCAGTACGCTTGAAAGGGTTGTTATTCGCCATATGATTTGTATTCTTTATATATATATATATATATATATATATATATATATATATATATATATATATATATATATATATATATATATATATATATATATATATATATATATATAGTATATATACATACACACAAGGGACAACAGCTGTGGTGGTGTGCTAAGAAGCGGTGCTGTGTAAAGACGTCCCAGTGCAAATGAAGCATTATAGCCCCCTTGGCAAATCAAACATTGTTTGGTCTTATTTAGTCGGACAGGAGAGAGCCAGGTCAGGGAAACAAGAAAGGGTAGGGCCGAGGTCTTTCGTCGACTAAAAGATAGGAGCTTCAAGGCTCGACCAAGTAACGCAGGTGTCTCATGACAATACACGTTTAGAATGAGAATAACTCTGCTTTCATAATTTCTCACCGACGTCACTCTTTGTCGATCTCAATCGGATAACGACGAGACTCGGCGACCAGAAGAAGATACATTCGGCGACTCTGCGATACATTCGGCAACTCTTCAACAAGTCGGCGACTCTGTGACTTAGTCTGAGTCTCTGCGACCCTTCATTTGGCATCATGCATTTGGTAAAGTGAGGTGAAATAATATGAAAATTTCCAATATAAAAAGCTCTCAACGGCACTCCCCTTTGCAAGGCGCCTTTGGGCTATATCCTGGGTAGCATTTTTTACAACTATAACGTAGAATCTAACGACAAATTCACCCTGGTTGTGACGCCAGGAGCCAAGAAAGTACAAATATTCCCAAATTTGATATTTTGTATGATCGCATGGTTGTTGAACAAGAAGAAAAGGATAACTTGTTTAAGTGTGCTTGCGTGTCTGCACCTGGAAAAGCCCAATCCATCATGTTATTAATAGAAATAGTGTGATGGATACTCAAAGATAGAGACACTAGAAATTAATTGAGTTGGAACAATGGCTAGAAGATTAAATCGCTAGGAAATCTTTTTATTACCTTCGCGAAATATAAACGCGTGTTTGTGTTGTAGTTAATGGTATCTGTGGGTTCGTCTAGCAGCAGTCGTAAGCGCTGGGGTGACAGGAATTGTGACTAGGGTAACTATTAAGGCATGCCAATCATAATTGTTCCAGGAACCATTTTGACGACAACCGGTGGGACTTGCGGGGCACTGATAAAATAATGTAATTACGGCTGCATTCGCGAATACGTGTCTAATCGGAACTTTTCGCGGTCATCCAAAATAGTTTCAGCACATTTACAGAGTTAGAGATGATTATTTAAAAATATGGTATTGTCAAAAATGACATGCAGCCATAAAGATAATGCTTATTCATTGAGCCTTTAAATTGAAGTTATGGAAGAAAACAAATAATTTTTTAGAATTAAAAAAAAAATACCTACAACTGAAAATAACATTGTCGATCCGTTAAGTAAGCTCCTAATGCATGCAATGCTAGCTGAAGTATCCTGACGGATTGCTATAAACTCATAGCGCATTTTGTCGAAGGAACGGAGGTACCGCTTCTTTTGGAGGTTCAGAAAAAAAAAATCATTGGAAATATAAATGGGATTGAAGGACTCAGAACCGTGATCGGCCGGCTAATCTAAAACCTGTTTAGCGTTACCACTTGGGTCATGCATTTTTAGCGGCAGATCAAAACATACTCATATAGAAATTACCAAAGAAATGTGAAAAGAGTGACCAGAGCGTTAGAATAAGATTGAATAATCATGGATTTACTCTTTAGAACCAGACTCAAGAGAAAATTAATTGCGGATAGAAAAATAAATAAGCTGAGACCACATGTCACACGACGTAGTCGGACTGTGAAGAGACTTTTATATGCATTCTTTTTCGATGCAAAAGGTCCTGTTATCCGAGTACCTGCGCTTTCTGTTTTGTCAATTCTTACAATTATTGTCAGCAGGGTTTGAAAATAAGCGTTTTGTAGGTCTCATTGTTGCAAAGCAGCAAGCACTATTTAGCATCATTCACTTAAAAATAGCAGATATTCTCAGCTTTGCTGACGACAAAGATGATCAAGCCGTAATCGTCGAAAAATTATCTGCAAGTGATGTAGAGGCGAAACTCGGCACTTAAGGAAAATCTACTTTATTACAAGGAAAAAGGAAGAGAACTGTGTTTTCATCAATGAAATAGTGTTACTATGATGTGCCGTTTTTCTATAGTAAAGGACAATTTACTGCCAATAAGCAATTGTTGATATAGTCATAACGCTAAAATATTGGCAAGTTTACAAAACAGTACAAAAGTGTACAAATGATTGACACCCGATATGAAAAAGGACACATTTGACTAGCAGTGCTGGATTTAGGATAAAAGAGACCCTGTGCTAGTTAAGTTATGAGGCCCCTTAATCGGGCCATGAACGAGGTAGGCCTGGTAGGCCATAGACTTGTTTTTTGAAAAGTTCATCGTAAATTTGTTTTGCACAATAATAAATCCAGTACTGTTGATTAGCATTCCTACAGATTTAATAGAAATGATACTTCTAAAAAATAGGGTCTTATCTGTCTCACTTTAACAATTTAATATAAAATAAAATGAAAGTGATTATTTTTAAAGAACGATCAAGGCTTGTACATATTGTTTAAAACGGATAAGAGTGGAGCTACACGTAGCGAATGCAACCGCCAGCATGTAAACATTTCTACCTATAGTACGTCGATCTACTTCATCACACTACGACGTGGAACGAAATGGACTGACGACTCTTGGTTAGCAAAGATGCTCAATAGTTTGTATACAGTATTGTTTGTTCGCTGTAAATCGCCGTTCGCTGTACCAAGCTCAAGATGCATTTATAATTAGGAGAGGGCGATTAGAATCCAACGCTTAATTATCTGAAACACTGCATGTGATGTTGCACGTGCATTAAAGTTTTTGGAGGCAACAGTTAGTACATGCTATATTGAATTGAAAGCCCTAGATATCATTAATTCACTTGAATAAAGAGTTAATGATCATACATGGAATAATCCAAATTTATATCAAGCTTCCAGAAAACATAACACTACAAGATTCTAACATAACTACTGTACATCAAAGACGCATAACAACAGTTATGGATTGATTTGGGCTAAACTTGCATTAAGATCAGCGCTTTGGTTATTTTCTTTTGAAAGATTATTATCTTCATGATGTCTTCAAGATGTGAATATCGAGTTTTCTCCTCTGAATGTACAAAAGATTTTTCTTCTCTGTTTTTTTTTTTGCAAGGACATAAGGTTTATAATTATTTTTTATTCTTATGGAACTTAGACTTTCTCCTTGTATCACTTTATTGCTGCATAACCAGGCATAAAAAGTGGAAGCAACACGTAGCTACTACAGTAAAGGGACGATACCACACTTTGTAATTCTAGTTTCGTGCGTCTTTTGAGCTTCGCAGTTGTAACTGATACTTTTCTATTGAAATGGTTTTGGTAAATACTTAAACAGAAGCAAAATTTTGAACCTAATATAAGATATATTTTAGTAAGTGTAAACCTTGAGTTCTCTCAGAAAAATTCAAAGAGCCTTTAGCAAAATTCTAGATTTGACATTTTGAATGATACGACATTTTTCATACTTATTTAAAATTCAAGGAGCTGTCAAGGTGTTATCGTTGTGTGTCATTTGCAACAAACGCAAAACAACTTATCTGGTTGGTATACTTGTGGACCCATCTCCTTTACTTAGCTATGTAAAACTGGAGAGTTTCGGGGAGAAGACTTTGGTTCCCAATATCTAGAACAATCTGGCGGGACTGAGGCATCTATTCAAATGGTTTGCCAGTAGGATATTGGTTTTCGTTGGCTCGATAAATGGTATTTCTCTTTGTAGAGAAACCAGTGCGAAAAATTAAGTCGCTTGTGAAGAGAAATCAGTTAACACATTAGAATATTTTTTCCCCAAAGATTATACAAATCATGAATGCAACAACGCCAACTCAAAATAAACTGGACTCATAAAGCTTTATTTGCATATTTCGAGTCAGATTAATTTTTTATTATTGGTTATAAACGTAATATACTTTTGAGAAAAGGGCATGCACTCTAATACCTTGCATGAACTCAAATGATTGCACGCCTGTATAATGATATCAATGTGCTTCTTAATTTCAGAGCACTCGTTACCCCCTGATTACTATTTTTATTGTAAGGAAAAAACTTACCTCAAATCAGATTAAAATTTTCTCGTTTCAAAAGTGAAATGTTGCTGCATAAATATGCGTGGAAAGATGACTACGTGCCAAAGAAAGTACGATTCACTGATCTGGTAGTTGTTGCGTAATATAAATTCTTACTGAGTAGGTGCAGTCAACATAACCAATATGTAATGATTGTATAAAAAAAATTCATCTCTAGCAGTGTCTCTGTCTCTCTCGTGTCCGGTATCTCATAATATTAAAATACTGCACAGAAATTATTTCTTTTAGACAGCATATTTAATCTTGCAATTAAAATTGTGTTATATATGTTAAATTTGCATTGTGTGCTTGACATTTATCCGTAATTGAGAGTAGAGCATGACCTACTTCGCTATTGTCATGTTGTTCTCATGTGTGTAAGTTATAAACAAGTTGTTTACAGACATTTGATTTCAAGGCCTAGACTTATTTAGAAACTTTGAATGTTCTGGCAGAGAACTTGTGAAGCACACCTGGTAATTTTATGGTGTCATTCGTTTTGATATAAGACTCTCGTAGACAAAATTATTAATTCCTCGATTGAGTTCAGTCTCAAGTTTAGTGGCACATCAATACATGAAAGACTGCATAATGTCGAGCCAATGAAAAATTATCTTTTTCTCCGAGAAACTTATAATGGAAGCCAACCCATTCTTGTCTGGGCTGGATTCAAACCGCCAACAACTATTATGAGTCTCATAAGATAATCACTGAACCATGATGCCTCTAAGCATGGAATTTTCAATTTCGAGTGTGTGTCAATCGAACATCATCAAACTTTTCCGTCAAGTCGGGAAAGAAACATCTGATGTAATTCATCGCCACGGAAAACTACATTCTGAACTACTACTTACGTTTACATCGAACAATATGGTGGCGGAAAGAGACAAAGGCACAGTCTGAATAATCTCGGCTTTTGCGTTCGAAACATACAAGGTGCACTCTGCCAGAGGTGAAATCATCAAGAAATATAGTTGTATTCCAATAACTAATTCCAAGGATATTTAACGACTTGATGGAAATTGCCGAGTGATTGTGTGTCAGGGCCGTATAGATGACTTGGGGTCCCGAGCATAATTCAGATTTTGCACACACACCCCAGCTTTCGTCAGTCAAATTTGCCGTGTTTAATTGCGTGTAGGGGCCACCTGGGAATGGGACTCCGAGCAAATTGCTTGGGTGTCTTGGCTTCTGCACGGTTCTGGTGTGTGTGTGTGTGTGTGTGTGTGTGTGTGTGTGTGTGTGTGTGTGTGTGTGTGTGTGAGTGCGTGATTTGGATTTTTGACGTAGCTTGAACAATTTTTCAGTCACATTTTTATGATGTCTGCAGTGTGGCACTTTATAGTGATGTCGAACGTTGGGACATCATGCCGCAGACATGTAGCATGATGTCCAGTCACATTATCCTGACAACAGCCTGACCAATCCTAACATTAATTTCTTAATGCTGAGCGCCAAGCGAGGCAGTTGCTAGTACCATTCTTATAAGTCTTTGATATGATTCGGCTGAGGTTCGAATCAGCGACCTACGTATACGAAGCGATCTCTCTACCACTTACGCCACCTGAGCGGTCATGTGTGATTTTCCAACCGATGTATCTTTGTTATCTATTTGTGTGTTTGTATGTCTGATTAAACTGAAATTAGTACAGATTAAACGACTGCATAAGATAAACTTATCTGCATCAACTTTAATGAAACGTGTGGAAAATTCAAGATAATATCTATGTTTTAACGTAACATTTATCTACATTTATCTACACATACAATTACAAGCATCATCAGGACTTCATAAATGAACGCTAATGTTTGCTCATGTGGCAGAAGTAAAATGACTCATTTACAACTAATACATGCCAAACGGTGCATAGCAATGTAAAATGACCTTTTCTCTTCCCGATCCATCTCAGCAATATATGCGTGGGAAGATTTTACTGAATCAAACTTCAATATGGCGCCAATCACGTAATGAACATTACAATAAATTGTGCCGTAGCCAACAATTTTACCCCACCCCACTGAATTTATTTAGTCGCAGAGTTTAACGTTTATAACAAAAATGCGTTTGGCTCAGAGGGTTTCCCCCATTTATACCAATGCAAAGATAAACATGTTTATATTCAAAATATATGTTTCAAAGTGATAGGATTAATAGTTTAGGATGCCAATCTTTTATAACGCTCTAGATGAGATTCTTTTGAGCGATATGTATGTATGTATGTATGTATGTATGTATGTATGTATGTATGTATGTATGTATGTATGCATGTATGTATGTATGTATGTATGTATGTATGTATGTATGTATGTATGTATGTATGTATGTATGTATGTATGTATGTATGTATGCATGTATGTATATGTATGCATGTGTGTATGTGTGTATGTATGTATGTATGTATGTATGTATGTATGTATGTATGTATGTATGTATGTATGTAGGTAGGTAGGTAGGTAGGTAGGTAGGTAGGTAGGTAGGTAGGTAGGTAGGTAGGTAGGTAGGTAGGTAGGTATGTATGTATGTATGTATGTATGTATGTATGCATGCATGCATGCATGCATGCATGCATGCATGCATGCATGCATGCATGTATGTATGTATGTATGTATGTATGTATGTATGTATGTATGTATGTATGTATGTATGTATGTATGTATGTATGTATGTATGTATGTATGTATGTATGTGTGCATGTGTGTATGTGTGAATATGTATGTATGTATGTATGTATGTATGTATGTATGTATGTATGTATGTATGTATGTATGTATGTATGTATGTATGTATGTATGTATGTATGTATGTATGTATGTATGTATGTATGTATGTATGTATGTATGTATGTATGTAAACTTCATTTTGTAGAATCCAAGTTTGCTTTCACTCAGAACAAAAGAGTATTAAATAATTGTTCAAGTAATCACCTGTCTTGAGATATATGATTGCTTTCATAGAGATGAGATTGGTTGTTTCAGACGGGTAATTGTGTAACAGTTGCCTCAAACGTAGGTCCCGTAAACCCTTGTATTAAGACCACAATACGGATCGTGTACAGTAATACTCCGGTATGAAGACCACCTCAAGGATTATGTACAGTAATGTCCTTGTATCAAGACCACCACAAGAATAATGCACTTGTATCAAGATCACCACAAGGATCGTGTTCAGTAATGCTCTTCTATCCAGACACCACTAGGATCGTGTTCAGTAATGCTTTTGTATCAAGACAAGTGACGTCACTATGGCAGGTGTCACCCGGTGCGGTAACCCATGGTGTCACCACCTTGGACCTCCTTCCTGCAGAAAAATTCAACAATTTTATAGACAGTCATGTGCGGTAGCTCATGGTATCACCACAATGAACCCCTTCCAGCACAAAAATTCAAAATTTGTAAAGAGTCATTTTGGTGTCACTCAGACTGATGGTGTCACCCAATTCGTCCACACACAGCACCCCCCAATGACGCCACTGATCAAGACAATCGCATGATATTGTATCAAGACCACCACAAGAATCGTTTATAATAATGTCCATGTACCAAGACCACTACAATGATAATGTACAGTAATGCCCTTTTATCAAGACCACTACAATGATAATGTTCAGTAATGCCCTTGTATCAAGACCACTACAAGGATAATGTACAGTAATGCCCTTGTATCAAGACAACTACAAGGATAATGTACTGTTTTGCCCATGTATAACGACCACTACAAGGATAATGTACAGTAATGCCTTTGTATCAAGCCCACTACAAGGATAATGTACAGTAATGCCCTTGTATCAATACCTCTATAAGGATAATGTACTGCAATGCTATTTTATCAAGACCACTAAAAGGATAATGTACAGTATTGCCCATGTATCAAGACAACTTCAAGAATATTGTACAGTAATGCCCTTGTATCAAGACCACTACAAAGATAATGTACAGTAATGCCCATGTATTAAGACCACTAAAAGGATAATGTACAGTAATTCCCAAGTATCAAGACCACTACAAAGATAATATACAGTAATGCCCTTGTATCAAGATAACTACAAGGATAATGTACAGTAATGCCCTTATATCGAGACCACTACAAAGATAATGTACAGTAATGCCCATGTATTAAGACCACTAAAAGGATAATGTACAGTAATGCCCATGTATCAAGACAATTACAAGGATAATGTACAGTAATGCCCATGTATTAAAACCACTACAAGGATAATGTACAGTAATGCCCATGTATCAAGACCACTACAAGGATAATGAACAGTAATGCCTTTGTATCAAGACAACTACAAGGATGATGTACAGTAATGATCATGTATTAAGACCACTACAAGGATAATGTACAGTAATGCCCATGTATCAAGACCACTACAAGGATAATGTACAGTAATGCCCTTGTATCAAGACAACTACAAGGATAATGTACAGTAATGCCCATGTATTAAGACCACTAAAAGGATAATGTACAGTAATGCCCATGTATCAAGACCACTACAAGGATAATGAACAGTAATGCCCTTATATCGAGACCACTACAAAGATAATGTATAGTAATGCCCATGTATTAAGACCACTAAAAGGATAATGTACAGTAATGCCCATGTATCAAGACCACTACAAGGATAATGAACAGTAATGCCTTTGTATCAAGACAACTACAAGGATAATGTACAGTAATGCCCATGTATTAAGACCACTACAAGGATAATGTACAGTAATGCCTATGTATCAAGACCACTACAAGGATAATGTACAGTAATGCCCATGTATTAAGACCACTAAAAGGATAATGTACAGTAATGCCCTTATATCGAGGCCACTACAAAGATAATGTACAGTAATGCCCTTGTATCAATACCACTACAAGTATAATGTACAGTAATGCTATTGTATCAAGACCACTAGTAGGATAATGAACAGTAATGCCCTTGTATCAAGACAACTACAAGGATAATGTACAGTATTGCCCATGTATTAAGACCAATACAAGGATAATGTACAGTAATGCCCACGTATCAAGATCACTACGATGATAACGTACAGTAATGCCCATATATCAAGACCACTACAAGTATAATGTACAGTGATGCCCACGTATCAAGATCACTACGATGATAACGTACAGTAATGCCCATATATCAAGACCACAAGTATAATGTACAGTGATGCCCACGTATCAAGATCACTACGATGATAACGTACAGTAATGCCCATATATCAAGCCCACTACAAGTATAATGTACAGTGATGCCCACGTATCAAGATCACTACGATGATAACGTACAGTAATGCCCATATATCAAGACCACTACAAGTATAATGTACAGTAATGCCCACGTATCAAGATCACTACGATGATAACGTACAGTAATGCCCGTATATCAAGACCACTACAAGTATAATGTACAGTGATGCCCTTGTATCAAGATCATTACAAGTATAATGCACTTAATTTTCTTTAAGAGCGGGCGATATTTACATGCAAGTAAATATGTATAAATATTCTCTCTCTCTCTCTCTCTCTCTCTCTCTCTCTCTCTCTCTCTCTCTCTCTCTCTCTCTCTCTCTCTCTCTCTCTCTCTGAATAGCTGTTCTACAGTTCTGAGGCAAGTCCCATTTTCGACTAAACGGTTTACATTAACAAATAAGCAACTGAAGTTCACACGGTAGGCGTACTAATGGCATGGTAACCAGCTTGGAAATGAGTGAAGATTTAATAGAGTATATATGGGTTTAGCTGGCCAGGACTGGTTAATAATGTAAGTTATGTTTTAGGAAAAAAATCTTTTGAGAGCTTATTCTGGTTGTAAGTGAAAAAATAGAGACATTGCTTTATTGATAAAATTCCAGTCTTTTGACAGTCTTGAGCTTGGAATACTCATGACTAAAATTAGCATATGACTCTTTGGTGCTGATTGACAGTACATGATTCAAACACTTGCAGGTCCAGAAATTTCCGCGGCTCAGACCCTTTCCTCTACATAGAAGCCGACATCCAGGTTCCATCTATATAGGTTTGATCGTGGGCACTCAGAGAAGTTTTTAAAGATATTGAATGTTTAATATCACGATGTTTGCGTAGGTTTACTATGGGAACTGAATTAGTACCGTGAGTCCTGAACTCTGCTAGCTTTTACCAGGGAAACTCAGTGAAGTAAGCAATCATGCGAGTCTTCTCCCGCCTAACCATTTAATTGGTTCTGTCCAGCTTGACGATAGATGAATTTAATTTGAATATTTTTATATTGAATGGCATATCTGAACATTTATTATTTCAAGCGATTTGGGTTCTTCGACTGTTCACTAGAATACGGCATGGCCTTTGCTAAGGATTTGTTAAAAGGGGAATGTGGCTATTCTGTCATGTGACTGACCCAGCTATTTATAGACTGAACATCACTGAATTAATAATAGTTAAGATTAGATTTTAATGTGATTGTAGTTTTCATTCAAGTTTATTTACCATGCCAAAGGTCAACTACTGGAATATACTCTGGGTACGCAGAGAACGATTCCTTCATTCGAATAATTTTAACTCCTATTCCTGCATGAATTTAACTGACACACAAATAACTTGCTACGTTCCTTTTTTTCAGTAAAGATTTAATTTCGTTGGGCAATGTTGACTGTTTAAAAGGTCCACTCCATTCACGTTACTTTTATATTGTATGTCTTTAACTGATCATATCCTAATTGACAAGTCAAAAATGGATACGATCAAATATATTATGGTCCTTGAGGATGCACCGGATTGTTCTAATCACAGAGTTATAGTGGAATAGTTTAAAGTTTAGTTGGGGGTGGGGGTGGGGAGTTGACTCTCCGACACGACAAGAATATGTGTGGAAATTGGTAAATTAGAATCTCTCTAGTCCTTTATCCCTATTAACGATGAACCCTCTGTTTCACACCCCTTTAAGATCCCATCCCAAAGCTATTAATTTAATCATTTGCACTAAAACCATGACCAAAAAAAAAAAGACTAGGGTGGATACAGCAAGGAAAAACTAGATGTAAAAAGGATATAACTTTCACATGTTACAAAGATGCCTAGTCATCAATCGAAGATTTCACGAAAAACGTGTTTAGATTATCCTAATCAAGAAACCAAAAACACTGAAAAGTATACCGATGTTGATCAGAACCTATTTGGGAAACTTTCAATTCACGCCTACAGGAACGTTGAAAACCCATTGACATGAAATTGAATATTATTTTATATGGGTCCTGCAGATACAATAGTTCGGTGAGCAACATAATCTGAGACGTCGAGTTCCTGTCGAATTTAGATTATATATATATATATATATATATATATATATATATATATATATATATATATATATATATATATATATATATATATAAATATATATATATATATATATATATATATATATATATATATATATATATATATATATATATATATCAGATATTTTGTGACAAAAGTTATTGAATCTGTTCAAACGTGCAAAGAAACCACTGTAATTAGAGAGTTTAATCCAATAACACTTTAAGACCTTGCATCTGTACTTTCATTCTGGAAAAAACAGAGGGTTTGACAAGATAAATTGTCGTACCACGATTAGGTTAGTATTGATTACTCTCTAAAACTCGGTGATGACCTTTGGGCACATTCCATACAAACTGAAAATAGTCTTATAAGTATCGTTTTTAAGGAAGAATGAAAATAAAAGAGATCAGGACAATTATAGGACGATAAAATTTATATTTTTTTGTTTCCGAAAAGATTTTATTAGAAAGGTTACCTTTCGATTTACAATTTACAAAGTTTTCTACAAATTCACGGGGAAAGGGGGTGCTTTCAGAAGGGTCTCTTTTTCCATATGACCTCCTTTTTGGTCCACTAATTCATTGGTTATGGTAAAGAAAATCAAAACAAAAATTGTACGATACATTTCTTCATCCTGAGAATGATATTGACATTGTATAGAATGACACATTGTTTTGTACATTATTTGACACTGTATGGCATGACAGAGTGTAGTATAAATTAGTTGACACTGTATGGCATCATAGATTGTTGTATAAATTATCTTTCATTGTATAGCATGACAGATTGCTTGATACATTTTCTTTTCAGAGTGGTATTAATTAGAACAGGCATTGTGATTTTCTTTTAATCTCAGGTGTGTACAGCAGTTATCCTTTGAAGAGGAATTTCTAATAGATTTTTGAGAGTTGAAAAGCACACGGCAAGGTGTAGTCTTATCATAGTGGCTCTGCATTGTCTTTATCAACTTTAGATGTCTTGAGAAACCGTGCCCTTATTCTAATGTAGCAGATGACCGATTTCTACCAAGGTCATAACAATCCGTGCCCTTATTCTAAAGCACCACTAATACTGGCCACCATGAATAGCCTATCGTGTGCTGAAAAATGGCGTTAAGCCCAACAACAACCAGCCTGTGATTGGTTTGTGTGTCATATTTTATAGGCTTCTCACACCATCCTGTGATTGGTTTGTGTGTCATATTTTATAGGCTTATCACACCAGCATGTGATTAGTCTGTGTGTCATATTTTATAGGCTTCTCACACCAGCCTGTGATTAGTTTGTGTGTTATATTTTATAGGCTTCTCACACCAGCATGTGATTAGTTTGTGTCATATTTTATAGGCTTCTCACACCAGCATGTGATTAGTTTGTGTCATATTTTATAGGCTTCTCACACCAGCCTGTGATTAGTTTGTGTGTTATATTTTATAGGCTTCTCACACCAGCATGTGATTAGTTTGTGTCATATTTTATAGGCTTCTCACACCAGCATGTGATTAGTTTGTGTGTCATATTTTATAGACTTTCATACCAGCATGTGATTAGTTAGTGTGTCATATTTTATAGGCTTCTCACACCAGCATGTGACTGGTTAGTTTGCCATATTTTATAGGCTTCTCACACCAGCCTGTGATTGGTTTGTGTGTCATATTTTATAGTCTTCTCACATCAGCATGTGATTAGTTAGTGTGTCATATTTTATAGGCTTCTCACACTAACATGTGATTAGTTAGTGTGTCATATTTTATAGGCTTCTCACACCAGCATGTGATTAGTTAGTGTGTCATATTTTATAGGCTTCTCACACCAGTATGTGATTGGTTAGTGTGCCATGTCTTGTAAGCTTTTTACACCAGCCTTTGATTGGTTTGTGTTTTACTTTACTAACAAATAAGACTTAGATTTATTTTATGATATTGATTTTGTAAGTATTGTTTGGGGAAATATTTCTCGATATTTACTAGCTTTTATTAGCAGTTGTCAAATTATTTATTTATTTATTTCTTTGAAACATTCCAAGCGTTTTGATGTCTGTTTGTGTACTTTCATCCATTAGCTGATTGCACATATTCAGGATGTAGAATAATAAGGCGGCTGGTCATAATTACCTAACGGTATCAATGCTCGTCATAATTATCTAACGGTATCAATGTTCGTCATAATTACCTAACGGTATTAATGTTCGTCATAATTACCTAACGGTATCAATGTTCGTCATAATTATCTAACGGTATCAATGCTCGTCATAATTACCTAACGGTATCAATGTTCGTCATAATTACCTAACGGTATCAATGTTCGTCATAATGACCTAACGTTATCAATGTTCGTCATAATTATCTAACGGTATCAATGTTCGTCATAATTATCTAACGGTATCAATGTTCGTCATAATTATCTAACGGTATCAATGCTCGTCATAATTACCTAACGGTATCAATGCTAGTCATAATTACCTAACGGTATCAATGTTCGTCATAATTACCTAACGGTATCAATGTTCGTCATAATGACCTAACTTTATCAATGTTCGTCATAATTATCTAACGGTATCAATGTTCGTCATAATTATCTAGCGGTATCAATGTTCGTCATAATTATCTAACGGTATCAATGCTCGTCATAATTACCTAACGGTATCAATGCTAGTCATAATTACCTAACGGTATCAATGTTCGTCATAATGACCTAACTTTATCAATGTTCGTCATAATTATCTAACGGTATCAATGTTCGTCATAATTACCTAACGGTATCAATGCTCGTCCTAATTACCTAACGGTATCAATGTTCGTCGTAATTACCTAACGGTATCAATGTTCGTCATAATTACCTAACGGTATCAATGTTCGTCATAATTACCTAACGGTATCAATGTTCGTCATAATTACCTAACGGTATCAATGTTCGTCATAATTACCTAACGGTATCAATGTTCGTCATAATTATCTAACGGTATCAATGTTCGTCATAATTACCTAACGGTATCAATGTTCGTCATAATTATCTAACGGTATCAATGCTCGTCATAATTACCTAACGGTATCAATGCTAGTCATAATTACCTAACGGTATCAATGTTCGTCATAATTACCTAACTTTATCAATGTTCGTCATAATTATCTAACGGTATCAATGTTCGTCATAATTACCTAACGGTATCAATGCTCGTCCTAATTACCTAACGGTATCAATGTTCGTCGTAATTACCTAACGGTATCAATGTTCGTCATAATTACCTAACGGTATCAATGCTCGTCATAATTACCTAACGGTATCAATATTCGTCATAATTACCTAACGGTATCAATGTTCACTCTTATTTTCATGCAAGGTGTGCAGCGTTCTTTCATCTTTGTCAACAAACCGTATTTTATGTTTAATATTTTATTTTTCTTGACTTTACTAATCGTAACACGATTGATATAAAGACGTGTCTTTTAGTTGCAATGGTTTGTGTCCCTTTTGAAAATCCTTCCTTCTTTTAATACAAGATGGAGTGCCTTAGACAATAAGGTACTGAGCAGAAAGTAGGGCCTTGGTATGTAGCAGGTGAATAGGATTTCTAGCACGATCAAACTATGCAGAGTATATATTTTTGCAGAGGAAAAGGTCGAGAATGATTATATACGTCTGATAATATAATTTGATAGTATGCTCGACGACGCTACGCAAGGGGTCGTATATCTCTATACCAGACTGGTTCAGATAGTCATTTTGTTGGGCCCGCTCTCTTGAAATAGCCAGTTCTATAATTATAGCAAAATTACTATAACATATGTATGGCCCAAGAACTTTACATTTGGGGTCCATTTTGGTCCATATGTCCCTCTCCACCCCCACGTACTGAAGATATTGGACCAGCCTGTTCCATACAGTATGGTTTGAAAATAAACGACTTGACATTCCAACATTTATTGACTGCTCTTATATTGCAAAATCCAAATCTATGCAAATTTGGTTTATAGTTCACTAAGTTGTTCTAATACAAAAATTCTGCTTTTAATAAAAATATATATAATTTTTCCTAGCTTTTAAAGATTGAAACGACTATAAGCCTTAAATGAGATTGTGTTAAAATACATGAAGTAACAGTGAAATTCTTACAATACACAAATATGTTTTCAGAAAGCCACTTTAGCTTTTTCCCTGTCAAAGCACTGTCAGATTTTGAATATCAAGTTTTCATTACGCAAATGATTTGTTTTAGATGCTGGATTGGTGAAAGGTTTATGCAAAATCATTAAAGCACTTGATGAACGTAATGTACATGTTGCATGACGTTAACACAAGGAAATTTCAACCAATAATATATTCATATATGTCCGTTAATCCTGCAAAGGGATATGTGATCATAGGACATGAAATCAAATATGGAGAAACAATGCAGGTTAGAGATTTTTTTAATTCGTCCTCTACTAAGATTCGAGCCCTGGTCCAGTGTAACAGCATTTATATCATTGTCTGTAGGTACCTGACATTTTTTGTGCACGTAACCCATACCCTCTCCACCAAGTACACATTCCCCAAAAATGATGGAATATAATCGTGTATATTGTCATTTGTGTCCAGCAACCACACCTGCATGGCGACCCATGAATTAACTGGTATTAAAAGTGAAGTATTCCGGATTCCTATGACAGATATTATGTATATTTTGTAAGCAGCACTATTAAATTACCACACAAATACACATATACACACGCACGTGCACACCCACCTACACACCCCACCCCACCCCACACAAAAAAGAAGAAATACGGCAACGCCTACCTGTCACCAACAACCAACATAGATTAGGTAAGACCGGATGTAACCTGGTGATGCTGACATGCAGGCAATTTGTGTTCAATCGTTCACTCAATTCTATGATGAAATTTTGTTTTATTTGTACAACGGAACGGCTAATTAAATTTCTTATAAATTTTGTTATTCTGTTTCTAAGAGAAAGTTAATCATTCAACTGTCATGCTCGGTTTCATTTTCTTTATGTAATTGATTTGGTTTTTATGTTTACACCCGGGTTCTCGCGTTGTTCTTTTCTTTATCTCTGCTCAGGTCTTTGTCACTCCAGCAATTCCGTGGGCAATCATCTCCTAGATAACAATAGCTAAAAACCATAAGGAGTGGGATTCTTACATCATTATCCCACCTTCTTAATACTTTTCTGTATTTTTTCACGCTTAATAAATTAACATGTTGAAATGTCCTTTAGGCTTACACTGTTATCATCTTTATTAAATATATCTGTTATCAATGATTAGGTACGTTCCTATAGGATATTTAAGCTGTTGCCGTATAGTATCGTCACAAACTTGATCAGATAAGAAAAAGAGGCTTTCATTCTGACAATGAGGTATGTTTAATCTACTTGCTATAGCTTTATTGATGCACCCAGGCATTCAAGAGGACCTTATTTACTTGATGGAAACAGTAAATTGGCTTATTCTCGGATCATTCTCAAACGGAATTAAAATTACCGGTCTGTGGAAAGTTAAAAATATGTAGTCATCATCAAATTGTTTTAGAGGTCAACATTTTTTATGTAGAACAAGCGTCCATATAACGATAGTAATTATTAATCCAGAACTGGATTTTTTTCCCTCTGAAATGGGAAAAAACCCCAACCGTTTGAATGATCGTAATAATTCGATTAAGATCTTAAGTGCAGGAAAATTTAATGAAAGAGGGACCAAAAAAAGGCGACGTCTCGCCAGTTCATCAGTATATCACTAAGATACAATCATCGAGTCAGTTAATCAGACTGTCACTAAGATACAAACATCGAGTCAGTTAACCAGACTGTTACTAAGATACAAACATCAATTCAGTTCACGAGACTGTCACTAAGGTACAAAATATCGAGTCAGTTAACCAGACTGTCACTAAGATACAAGACATCGAGTCAGTTAACCAGACTGTCACTAAGATACAAAAGATCGAGTCCGTTTACGAGACTGTCACTAAGGTACAAAACATCGAGTCAGTTCACGAGACTGTCACTAAGGTACAAAACATCGAGTCAGTTCACGAGACTGTCTATAAGGTACATAACATCGAGTCAGTTCAAAATATTGCTTTGGTAAACCCCCAATCCCCCCCCATCGAGTTGATTCGTTTCTATTGAAGTAAATCCTTTGGACGAGATGCGGGTGTCTGCAGTAATACGTACTTTGCTTGTCAACTTTACTCATGTGAGAGACTACATTGAAACCGAAATTGTCTCATTCAGAGAGGTGGTTGTTTGATTGTTTATACTCAAAGTTTATCTAACTTTAAAGACAAAGTTAACAGTCAAACACCGCTGGATGATCTTTGCGTGTAATCTATATAGTAAACAGCAGATTTATAGTGTTTCTGTACAATTTATTTGAAATAAATCAGAAAAAAATTAACAAACTCCATCATATTAATACCAGATTGCGGAGAAGAACTGAGTAAATTGAACACTTTCACTTACTAGAAACAGGAATTTGACACCGCATTACACTATACCAGTTTACCATGACATTATTTATGGTTTTACTTACTATGGTACTTTTTCACTGTACCGGTACGTTTGTAGTTTCCGTCTGTAAGGACTTTGTTGGAAACATTGTGGTTTTAATCAGAGAAAGTGATTTTTCCAAACGGAAATTAAACACCCACCCAAGAAAACGTTTTAGGCCAATGCCAATGAACTGTTGGACTACTGTGGTACGTATCACGATACGTTCAGAAATACCGTGGTACAACATTTTTTGTGTTTCCAGCGCTAATGGCAGGCACATTATTGAAAATCTTGTCATAAACATAACCTGGTCCAATTGTTCGTTAATATTGTGTCAGCAGCTGATTTAGCTAGAAAACTATAAGGGAACCAACCTATTGTAAGAAACGTGAAAATAGGTATCGTAGTTGGAACTCCTTGTCGCGTACTTTAGGTCAAGTGCGTGGTTGTAGTTTATGCTCAGATGTTTCATCTATATCATTTTTGGCGAGGGCTGTACTTCGAATTTATGATTATTTAAAATGAAGCACTGCATATGTCCATGAACGACAGGTAAACGTGAGTTTTATCTATTTTACACAAAATATCCCATCATTACTAGCGTTTGCAAGTGATTGAGATATATAATTTATGATGATGTTAGGAAGATTTTGATGGAATTACATGCTGACTTTCTATTTACTGCTAAATCTGTACAGCAATAATACCTGAGCATTCGTCTACGTAAATGTAAACGATGAGTTAGAAATATTTTCCTTTATGGCTAGCATATTTCTGCCTATCTTCATGCGTCAGAAATCAGAAGGGTAGATATCTTGGAAGAGGTGCGTGCAGACAGACTAATGCCTTTACCCATACAGTGGAGTCAGAACTGTAAAAAGACATCCAATTATGGGCGGATATCGTTGGACATACTATCTCTTGCTCTTTATCCGAACAGGTCGCTCCGATCGATACAGCTCTTATCGATACGAACAACATAATTAAATGTACAGTAATCAATACAGGCACGACATCAGGTAAATGCAACAGGAAGTCGTAAAAACTGCCGCCGCGTAAAAAATGATAATTACAAGCCGAATCTTACCTTTTGGGATAAATATCATTTGATATTTATCACCGCCTATGTTGTTACTGCTGTATTCAGAAGATGCCGTCTTGAAACTCCTTTCTTTGGTTGTGTTCCTACTATTTTTGGCAGCCTGTTTTGAGTCCTTTGGACTTTGTCCCTTAGTACCATTGCTAACATAGGAAGCACGCACATATTTCATTACAAGTCCCTTTGAATTCGTCTCTTTGTGGACTTCAGGATAAAACTGACATTTCTTGAACACTGAATAAGTGTCCCCGCTATCTCTGCTGTCAACACTGACTGCATCCTCTTTGTCGTTTGGGAGACACGTTGCCTTATCGTCTGTTATTATCTGATAGTTTTCTTTGATATTATTATCCTGTCGTTTGTGTTTTTCATTTTCCTTTCCTGTTGTCTCTGCAATATTATTAATTTTTTCCACATTGTTCACTTCAGTTTCTACTGGTGTGTCCCTTTTTGGGGCGACATGAGCTTTACCAGAGGACGTCCCCATTTTGATGGATAAGACAACTTGATTACTGCTTTATACTGCAGATTAAACTAGTTTTTCAAATGCTTGCAGTAATCATTGAATGTTCATGAAACTGACGTGGATGCAGAGTGCAAAGTTAATTATATATATACTTGCATTCGGAATTTAACATTTGTTGTAACCCAAACCATTTCTCTAGTTTCTTTTTTAAAACTCAGCAGATTACTTTTATATAAAATTCTCATGCCTCTTAAAAGTCGATACTGCGCTAAGGTTACCCTCAAACGTGGAGTTTACGTTGTTAACTTAAAGCTTTATTAAACTCGGCTTACAAAGACATTTGCCATGGAGAATTATGTATGTGTACCCGTCAATGACAGTCTGGCGTCGACTTACTGTAATTTTCAAAACATTTATATTTAGATACACCCAACAACGTTCTTGAATATTTACTATCGGCAATAAATTATTTCTACTCTCAGTCACGCATCCCATTAATGTTATTTACCATCTGAATGATAACAGAATATGTTTATTGTAGTTACTGTTTTGACAACAAAAATTGAGGCAAACACCTGACATCTGCAGAAAACATGCCCAGAGATCAACTCGAACGATTTATATTGTAACGCATTTAATACACTGAAATTGTACCCAAAATAGAGCTGGATTTCCATGGACGTCGTGCCTAGAATATAACTATCGAACAAGTTACTTTTCTAACAACATTAAATTGTAAAGGAATTATTTTGTAATTCACAGACCTTTCATAAATGACTTTTGAAACTCCCTTTCAAATTGGATGACTCGGAAATTGCCACGGTTGGTTCATTACCATGAAATGCCGAATATATCCAAATGAATAGGACAATCGATTTTAAGCTAGGTTTGTACAGAATTTGCAGATCTAAGTCTGTTAAAAATGGAATGAAAACTATGCCTGATTTCGGATCGGTTACATTAAGAACATTCAATTTGATTTCATCAATTAAGCATGTGTTTAATTCGCCGATATTGTAGCATCACAATACAACTAAAATAAATTGATCTAGCAACCACTTATATATATATATATATATATATATATATATATATATATATATATATATATATATATATATATATATATATATATATATATATATATATATATATATATAGCCATGAAAGTGTGAATTTGCATGAGTTGTTTATATTAGTCATCGCTAACATCGCAGTCTAGAGTCCCAAGGTGTGGGTCGCCCTGTTTTCGTCTCATAATGTTTTTTGTGGTTTTATTTTGGTTGGATGGGATTTTTTTCAGGCCTGTGGTTTGACTTTCCATTGTAAAAAAAAGAAAGACAGCGGATTGCATTGATCACGATTCAACGTCAGGAGAAATGTTCCATACTTGCGTTTGTACTACGTACGTAGAACATGTGGATTTATGTCTTAATAATAAAAACACAACAGATGAAAAATAAAGCCACACTAGCTGTACATATGTAGGAAAGAAAATAAAATCTTATTTAGAGTTGTAACTTCTCTGACATTAGAAAATATACGACATTTTCCCGCTAATTGAATTTTAAAGGATTAGGAATACATTATAATCTGAATGAATCTCATGTTCTTTGTTCACGCACAGCGTTATAGTATGCCTTAAATAGCTTCATATTCAATAGTATTATTTAAAACCAAGCGGGATAGGAAAATAAATACCAGAAGATATGTACTGAGTGATTATTTTTGATGCATCATGCAAATATATACGATAGTATAAAATAAAGAAATAAAGACAGGCAATGTAAGTAAATCTTGGAGTAAAATAAAAAATGCATTTGTAGCTGGAAGATTGTCTATCTGAATGAAATAGTTAAGTCTAAATTTGTAATTTTAGTATTTGGGTACAGTTATCAATCATAAATACAGACATCGGGTATAATTACCTATCCTAAATACATGCATTTGGTACAGTTATCAATCATAAATACAGACATCGGGTATAATTACCTATCCTAAATACATGCATTTGGGTACAGTTATCAATCATAAATACAGACATCGGGTATAATTACCTATCCTAAATACAAACATTGGGTACAGTTATCAATCATAAATACAGACATCGGGTATAATTACCTATCCTAAATACATGCATTGGGTACATCTATCCATCATAAACACACACATGGGATATAATCACTTATCCTAAGTACAGGCATTCGGTACATCTATCCATCATAAATACACACATGGGATATAATTACTTATCCTAAATACAGGCATTCGGTACATCTATCCATTATAAATACACACATGGGATATAATTACGTATCCTAAATACAGGCATTGGGTATATCTATCCATTGTAAATACACACATGGGGTATAATTACTTATCCTAAATAGAGGCATTGGGTACATCTATCCATCATGAATATACACATGGGATTTATTCACTTATCCTAAATACAGGCATTGGGTATATCTATCCATTGTAAATACACACATGGGGTATAATTACTTATCCTAAATAGAGGCATTGGGTACATCTATCCATCATGAATATACACATGGGATTTATTCACTTATCCTAAATACAGGCATTGGGTACATCTATCCATCATAAATACAACATGGGGTATAAATAAATATTCTAAATACAGGCGTGTGGTATTATTCCTCATAAATACAGACATCAGATCTAATTACCTAACCTAAATACAGGCATGGGGTACAATATCTATCTTTTAATACCGACCTGGGGTATAATTACATTTTCCAAATAGAGACATCATAAATACAGACGTGTGGGTATAATTACCTATTCAAATACAGACATGGGATATAATTATTCAACCTAAATACAGACATGGGATATAATTATGTATCCTAAAAAAGGCATGGTGTACAATTACGTATTGTAAATATAGCTGTGGGGGCACAATGAGTAAATTTTGAAGAAAAATGTTGATTGAACGAGAGCAGACTACCAAGGCGATGATCTGAAAGAGGAGGGATGGATAGAAAGAAGAGGAAAATGAATACAAAGACACTGGCCTGTCACCAACATTGATTTTGGAACGACCGGAATCAACCAGGTTATGTAGGCATGCTGAGCAAATGAGTTCGATAATTCACTTGATTCGTTGATAAAATTTGTTTTGTCGGTATAACAGAACGGCTAATTGCATTTCTATAAATTTTGTAATTCTTTTTCTACGAGAAAGTGTATCATTTAAATGCCATGTTTAATTTCATTTTGTTTATGTAATTGATTAAATTACTATATTTTACATACAGGAGACCATGTTGTTCTATTTTATATCTCTGTTCAGATCTCTTTATTTCATCCATTGATCTACGTATCTGGATAAGAAGTCACAATGCCTACCAGCTGGTGTGGATCTACCTTCTATCAGACGACGCTAGAGTCTTTCTGCCACATAATAATTGGAACTCCCTAACAATTGCTCATCCTAAATACAGATAGAAAAGGCACTACCGTACATACGTTCGCACAACGTGCTCCCAACATTAATCAGCGTAGATCCATATCTGCAGTCCCATTCATGTCAGATCAGCGTTCTTCTTTCTTTTTCATAATTTATAATGAATAACGTATATCAGTCGAACACCTCGTGGCTTTTCTACTAAAATTCACCTCTAAAATTATCTGAGGAGGCAGGGTACAGTTTCGTAATTTGGCCCCTGGCAAATTTCTTAACTTAAGGCTATGGTGTGACATTTTCAGCAATTATTGTCTACTAATTAAATATATGGATATATTTGTGAGCTAGGTGTTACGGGCTTGTGTTGTTCTTGAAATTGATGTCAGGCATGTACACCTTCCATAGTTACTCTGCAATATGTTGATAGTGAAATACCAATAGTTGTCTACGAAGAAGAGCTAGCCTCTCGTAACAGTAAACATGTGGGTTTGGGACAAGGATCATATCTCAAAAACGGCTTGGATGACAACTATTTTCAACTGCATCAGCCTGTTTAGTACACACTGTTTGGCAGAATTGTAATCCAGGAAAAGGGCTTGTGTTTGCACTGTGAGTACCACATGGTGTCAAAAATGACCTTCGGACATGAAAATTGCAGGTATAAATTTGGGGTTGGGGTGCATAAACTTCTTCTGCTATGAACTGCCACTGACTTCTCTGGTCAAGTGGATAATTTTTTTATGCTTCGTTTTAATATAGGTATCTCAAAATATGGACATTCTTGACCTCACTTGTGTATATGATTTTTTTTGTACTAGGTCACTGATTGCGGCATTAAATTTGTACATAAAATCTGGCCCCTGCCCCCTGATTACTGTGTTCTATTTCTAGAGGTCGGGAGACTGCAAATACTGTCATCATCCATTTTTGAAGAAAGTATGCATTCAGATCACAGTTATATTTCCTATATAGTCTCTGCATTTGTTTCTTATTATGGGCATTTCAACTGTATCAAAATCCTAATATATAATATGTTAATTTAAAATATTCCCAAATATGAACTCACTGTGAAGTTTTGACATAAGCTATCCGACATTTTTTTGTACAGACTGGAATGTAAACAAAGCAATATACAAAGAGTTCATTACTGGATCAGCATCAGTGACTCATTACTCACCAAAATATACACTAACAACCAGATCATACTGCTCATATTCTACATAATGAATTACGTTAATAGCAATACAATAATACATAAATCTAACTTTTGTATAACCACCTAAATGTGGCAATAAAATGTATACAAAAAGAATTAAACAACATTCGTGGGTATTCGAACAAGAAATAATAATTGTGATCCGAGTCCGTATGGAATATTTGGACTTCTTAGTTTAGTATTTAGCATAGGGTAAGAATTTTAAAGAAAAAGAGTTTCCCCGGGTTTCCTCACTAGTTATACTGGCTTTTTAAAAGAGACTTTGTATATCTTAGGTATTGTTCAAAGAACCTTTAATTCCTTCTATTTTGATGTATGATTGATGGATGTAATATAGGTTAGAGAGTATACAGCTTCATCTTACTCCAGATGTGCACCTTTCAAAAAAAGTGCTAGCTCTACTTGCTCATTTTCGCTTCTCAAACTTCAGATGTAAATTGTAAAAAATAGAGCCGATAACTTTTTTTTACATGTTATGTATTTGGTAATTCATTCATTGCACTTTTAAAAGCTGGTATTATCTAGTTTGGCAAAATTCATTTTCCATATTTTAATAGCTGCCAAGAATAGTGTACTTTAGACAAATTCACTTTGATTTTTGGAGCACAAGGGAGCAGTAATTGTAGTTAGCAGTGTCCTAAGATCATTTAAAATTTCCAAAAGTACAATATCCAAAGAAATTTCAGCCACATTATATAAAAGTAGTATATAGGTATGCCAACATTCTCTCCACTATGCATGTTTAAAATGCAAACAACTTCACCTTACATACATCACTCTCTCAAATGTACATAATAACTGGTGAGCGCCACCATAGAGAGTATAAAGGTATTATTATTGTCTGATTTAACTTTGATTGTATGGCTGAAATATTAAGTCGCAAGCATCAAAACAGTCCTTTGTAATAATTGTCCTGTATTTCTCCATCACAACAGCATTTATTAGAGTAAGAGTCTCAAACAGGTACAAGCCCCCTCCCTCCTTATGATAAAAAGTGAACAATTTTAAAAATGCGTATTGCATTTTGTCAACATAGCAACCAGTGCTATGCTGATAGACAGGAACACGAAACTAGCCATATTTATTCCTGAGATGTCAACAATTAATTTTACAGTTAGAAAAGGGATATAACAGGTGAGGTTCATAAAGGTCAAAGGTCAAAGGGTAAAATATTAACTAATTCTTTGATATGGAAGAAAGCAAATTTGCTTTGTTATCATTCATTTTTTAATTTCATTGCAAATAAATGAAAAGAAACATTTCCACTATGTATTTCTTTTACTTAATGCAACAGCTTTCAATTTAAGTTGACTTTATTCCTATATTCTAAGACTTCTAATTTCCCCATAATAAAAGGTCACTACTCACCCAAACATGCCTCATGGCAAATTATGTATGCTAGAGCAAAAATAAGCATAATTAGCTTATTTTCATGAATAAAATCATTGTTAATGTACCATTTTACTCAGAACATCATACATAATAATATGAAAATAAGAGCAATAATTGCATAAATGTTTATATTTGTTTTTAAGGTGGCGCTCTACAGTTTAGTATTTAGCATAGTGCTAGAATTGTAAAGAAAAAGAGTTTCCCCATGTTTCCTCACTAGTTATACTGGCTTTTTAAAAGAGACTTTGTATATCTTAGGTATTATTTGAAGAATCATACATTTCCTTTATTTTGATGTATGATTGATGGGTGTAATATGGGTTAGAGAGTATACAGCTTGGTCTTACTCAAGATGTGCACCTTTCAAAAAGTGCTAGCTCTACTTGCTCATTTTCACTTCTCAAACTTCAGAGATAAATTGCAAAAAATAGAACCGATAACTTTTTTTTTACATTTTATGTATTTGGTAATTCATTCATTGCACTTTTAGATGCTGGTATTATCTAGTTTGGCAAAATTCATTTCCCATATTTAAAAGCTGCCAATAATAGTGTACACTAGACAAATTCAGGTTGAGTTTTGGAGCACAAGGGAGCAGTAATTGTAGTTAGCAGTGTCCTAAGATCATTTAAAATTTCCAAAAGTACAATATCCAAAGAAATTTCAGCCACATTATATAAAAGTAGTATATAGGTATGCCAACATTCTCTCCACTATGCATGTTTAAAATGCAAAGAACTTCACCTTACATATGTCACTCTCTCAAAAGTACATAATAACTGGTGAGCGCCACCTTACCCATCATGCATCATGCTATTGTGCCTCAACCAGCCACTCTGTACATATCAGGCCATATAACACAATTAATTTTATTATATAGTCTCTACATTTGTTTCTCAATACTGAACTTTCCACTGTGTGACAATCAATACAAATCATATGTTAATCTAAAATATCTTCAAAGATGACTTGACGGTGAAGTTCTTGTCAAGGGTTGACCTGCATATTTTTGAGAGGCTGAATTGTAAACAAAACACCATGCAGCGGAACACAGATTTCACTTCCGAGTCATCACCATGGCCTTATTACTCAATGTGTACTGTCGCCGAAATACACACAGACAACCACACCATAAACTCACATTCTAAAAAATAAACAATTGCCTTTAAATCCTTACCAAGATTGCCAAAATCTAACTCTTGTATCACCACCAAACGGAGACAGAAAAAATGATCTAAAAATAGACTGGGACTACATTCGTACTGAACCGGATTTTATTAATTGTGTACTGATTCCATCGGATGAACTTCTAGACGTCAGACTAGTCGCCATGAGAATGACGTCACTCGTGCAAATGAACTCATAAACCAAAAAGGCGACAGAAAATTTAACAGTTATGGGTTTATTATATTGACTTGCTAATTTAAACCAGGTGCTAGCAAAGTTCTGAAATACTTCGATGAAATTATACAATGTAAAAGGTTGAAATTACCATGTTACGGCTTTGAACTTGGTCATACGAAGAAGTACATTAGGCAAAATTGCACCATGCCAAAATAAGTATGTTACTTCGATGAAAATAATCGGCACAAGTTAGAAAAAAGTTAAACTTTGCAGTATTTCGGCCCTGAAGAAGCACCCGAATCTATTAGCCGTCGCAATGGATGCTGTGAAATTGAATGACGTCATTTGTCAAATAAAATCAGTATTTATCACACAGTCTGAACACTTTATATTTAGTGTGTACATTTTAAAATTGTTGATATTACTGAACGTTAATATGCCACTTTTTATGTGATTCTGATCGGTTTAAAGAAGCCCATGAAATCTTTTTTAGTATTCTCTTTTCTGGTTGGCTGCGATCGTGGTAATTTTTTTTTTTACCACACCTTTGTCGGACTTTTTTTTTAATTTACTATTACTATGAATCTTTTGGTGGACATTTTACGAAACTATTGACCAAAGGGACCTGAGAAAGTAGGTCGCATCTTTCTGAATATAGCGAATTTACACCCACAACATCTTCCTTATACCATGTACAAAACACATCGTGCTATGAAAATTGGTGTAAAACCGCAAGATAAGAACAAAAACAAGTAAAACGAAGAGTGTTGTTCAGTTGATAGCATGTTTAGGAGTAGGGACCACTTCATAACTGTTTGAAGGAGTCCACCCTATATTTCAAGCGTGTTTTAAATATTAGTTAATAGAGGTAAACAAATTCACCTCTGTTCACTTAAAAATGTGGACATAACCCGCTTTCCCATCTGACATAATTTCCTCAAACCACAACATATTTTCTCGGTAAATGTGACACAACTTCTAGTCAAAATGAAATTTGTTTATGTCTTCTGTAGTTCCAAATCAATTAATGCAAATATACGGTCACAAATACATTACAGTAAGTAATCCTTCTTTCACATGAATATCGCAACAAGGTAATGTTCAGATGTGAGATTTACATTTTAGGGTCAGCATGGACCGTTTACTGTACTCCAACTGGTACTGTATCAAACAATGTAACATCGCACGCATTATGCAGTCTGTGTTGAAAAATGATTTTGTCTGTGTTACATGTTCAATTTATGCGGAAGGAAACTTGTTCTTTGATTAATGATTTGCAAAAGTAAAAAAATATCCTTTTAAGCATGAATACGTATTTTCTTTTGTTTGGGACTATTTTGTACACAACAAATGAAAGGTGCAGTCCTTCACTCAGAATTAACGAATTTATTCGTTCTTCTTTTTTTTTTCTAAATAATTTTCAGTTAAATAAAATCTACGTGATAAAAGGAATCTCAAATGGGTAATGATTTAATATTCAATTTACAAAACTTGTTTGAATAATGTCCAGCTTTTATGTGCCAAGGTTCGCAAAAGCAGGACATTATTGATTTCGTTTCATAAATTCAGTAATAAATCATTACTCTTTTGAGATCCTCGAAATATGAAGTCGCGGCTTCCGTAATTTTCCCAGGTGTTTTTCTGATCAGTGGCGGAAAGGCTCAAGGGTCTTCCAATTGAACGCAATGATCCTGATAATCGCTCTTCGGTGCAAAGTGAGATGTATACCCGGATGTAAAAAAAAGATTCATAATACCGTATATAGCCTAATGGTATTGCTTAAGACTGGCATCCGTTTTCCAATCTCATTTAAAGAAGCGGCATACGTATTATGAACGAACTTTGAAATAGAAGTTCAGTGAAACGTATTAGCCTGACATAAGTCTAATAAAATTGTGAAATTTGTGTTGGTTACACAGTTGTTAAAGTGTATCTTAACATACGTCTGGTATTGAACAGATACAAACATTATCCGTTAGACCGAAAATGTAACCCACATTGGTCTAGATTGACAAAAGTAAATGTTGATGAATACGTATTAGTTTGGTTCCAAAGTGATTCAGAAAAGAAATGACCTGTACTAATATGCAGCACGCTTGGTCTTGAGAGCAATAACCGGTGACATCACGTACGTAAACGAACAGCTTAACTACCCTGATTAACACCCCACTATTCTATGCAATATTAAACGCTTTCTTCTTGAAGCAGGCCAAAGGGTGATATAACTTGATTGATTTTTGACCTATTTCGTAACCAACTGCTGTAAAAATATGGGGAAAATAAACTATTATACAGAATAATCCAAAATTAGACCAGGTACATCCTACCTGTGCCTGTGGTACTAAGTATAATTTACACCAGGTGAGTGTAGTTCAGCCAGTGGTACTATATATCACCTTTAGCATCATTGTTCAAAACCTGAATAAACCATTATAGCAGGCCAATCGCTCAAAATAATGAACTGGAGCGATCGTATAGTGAGCTGGAATAATCGTGTGGTGAGACGGAGCCATGTTATGGTGAACTTGAGTATCGAAGGTTGTTGAGCTGATTATTGGTAGGGTGAGCTGGAACAATCTTAGGGTGATTTGGAGATCGGAGTGATAACAGGAGAGGGATATGCAGGGTAAAGGACGGGTTGGAGTAATCGATAACTAGTTACAATGGGGGAATGAAATGATACATAATTCAATAAACTTGCATCAGATTCTTAAAAATATAAGAAAATTGCCTTCGATTGAGAAGGCATACAATTTAACCTAAAATGACCTTCAAATTTGGATTGGAAAGATAGAAATATTGAACAAAAATTCGATTACATGATAGGAAGTTACTTTAGATTCCACAAACGATAACGAGATGATAGAGGAGTTTGAACGTGATTTTGAAGATTTATAAACAAGCCTGGAAGAACAAGAATTGATGATGGTGAAGTGTAAGTTGTAGAAAAAATACCGAGATTTGAAATCGAAGTCATGAAAACATATATTGTCATAAATTTAAAGATCTTCCTATGTATTAGGGCTGATGAGTCATGTCCTAAATCATATGACTAAGTAGCTACGTCATCTAGATGGTATGAAATGTTAAACAACTGAATGTCAAGTGAAGAATTGCTGATTTAACTAAGGACAACATACTTAGTTTAGGTTTATTGGCAGACAGGTTATACCATATTCCCACTGCACCTTCAGGGCAAGGCTTTTTCGAAAAGTATTCTCGTTGTAGAGATGATGATACTCACTTTTTTAATGCAGACAACTTATATAGGAATACGTAATTAGATTACTTGGGAGTACCCGAATAGACAGCTTGTATAGGAATACGTAATTAGATTACTTAGGAGTACCCGAATAGACAGCTTGTATAGGAATACGTAATTAGATTACTTAGGAGTACCCGAATAGACAGCTTGTATAGGAATACGTAATTAGATTACTTATGAGTACCCGAATAGACAGCTTGTATAGGAATACGTAATTAGATTACTTGGGAGTACCCGAATAGACAGCTTGTATAGGAATACGTAATTAGATTACTTGGGAGTACCCGAATAGACAGCTTGTATAGGAATACGTAATTAGATTACTTGGGAGTACCCGAATAGACAGCTTGTATAGGAATACGTAATTAGACTACTTGGGAGTACCCGAATAGACAGCTTGTATATGAATACGTAATTAGACTACTTGGGAGTACCCAATATAGACAACTTGCATTGCGTACCTGAAGAGAAAACTTGTGTATGCGTACTTGAATAGACCACTTGCATAGAGTACCCGAATAGACACCTTGTAAAGGAGTACCTGAATATACAACTTATATAGAGAACCTGAATAGACAATTTGAATACAATACCTGAATAGATAACTTGTTCAGAGTACCTTGAATATGCATGTTTCGCAGTGTACCTAAAAAGGCAAATTGTATAAAGTACCTAGAATAGACGACTTCTATAGAGTACCAGAATAGACAACATGCATAAAAGTACCTGAAAAGATTCACAGCACGTCTTGTATTTGGAATGCGAACACCTCTTGTATGTTTACGATAAGTTTACTATGTCGCACATAATATTTAGAATAAAATATTTGTACTACTAAGATTTCAGGTTATATGTTACTTTTATCCACAATAACTTTTTGTTTAAAATCTGGAAGAGCAACAAGACGTTTGTCGTTTTAATTGATGTTTGCCTAGCAGTGAAGCTGATCTAATATCATTAACAACTTTCAACTCAAGATTTTAATAGGACACTTTTAATTTTTTTAAAAATCTTTAGGGGTGTAATACAGTACTCTCCATTTTTGTGCTGCTTGAAACTGTAGTGACCCAAACGTAATGTTACACTTTCACAAACCCAAATGTGACATGCGTAACGTTAATTTCCCACACACAGTATTTCGATACTCCCGAGCCCCTCCAATGCGGCCGAATTCACATCACCATAGTAAATCGACCCCACAGCCCTTGACCAATCCCCTCAAAACTTCTCTCTTCCGAATTGAATATTATCATATGTCGTTCAAAAGTCGTTATGCAGATACTGCCACAAATAAAAACAGCCCATCTGCCTGATCATGCGCAATAGCACTATGATGGTCCTCTTTATCATTTACGGAGCCTGTGAAAACGGAAGGACGCAAAACGGAAAGACTGAATTTATTATTCCATTCCGTTTTCCTTCAAAAACAAACAGACGATATATATATATATATATATATATATATATATATATATATATATATATATATATATATATATATATATATATATATATATATATATAAATCTTCATTTGCATTAATGTTCAGTCGAATTAACTTTATCATTTTAGATAAAATACAGGTGAATGGACAAAAGAAAATCGACGTTTACCTCAGATGTGCTAGACATATTTCATTAAATAGTTAGCTTTCATTCTGCAATATAAATGGTCACTGTTATTCTTATCCTGTATAATCAAACATCGAATATTTTACAGTAGAAGGAAATCAGGGAAGGCAATTTTCTGCTATTGTTTTCTTTCTTTTGAAGACCCTGATAAACCAGTTTCCTGATATAATTATATATTATTTCATTCCCCAAAATAACTTAATTAAACACAAAATATGTTCTCTGCTACGTTTCACTGACAGGCTCCAGTCCAACATACCTATCTGAACTCACCCATGTGTATACACCTGCAAGATGCTTATGCTCCTCTTCTGACATTTGCATTCTTAATATTCCCACTATGAAGTTGAAATCATATGGACAGCGTTCTTTTGCATACTAGGGACTAGCAACGTGGAACAAATTGCCAACTGCACTTAAACACAAAGACAGTGATCTCATTCAAGAGCGCCCTTAAAACCCATCTTTTCAACTGCAAGAACAGTCATAATGACCTAATAATGTATACATAATTTATAGCATTTTTTTTGTTTCTAATTTTTGTGGTGTTTGTTTTTATTTTTTAGAATCATTTCATTATGTATGGTTTGTTTTTCATATTCTTCTTTAAGCGTTGTCAAATGTTGTAAAGCGTTTAGAGCTTCTAAAGATTTGGCGCTATTTAAAGTCCTTGTTTTTATTATTATTATTATTATTATTATTATTATTATTATTATTATTATTATTATTATTATTATTATTATTATTATTATTATTATTATTATTCCAGCTCATCTCCTCCTGCAAGCCTCTACAATTGCAATTACTCCAGTTCACCGTACGAACATTATTTGTTTCCAGCTGAGACTACGATTACTCCAAGTCTACTTTCGATATTCCCTGCTGACTTTAAGATTACTCCAGCTCACCTTCGGATATCTCCAGCTAACCCTAAAATTATTCCTGGTCACCCTACGATTACTCCAGCGTTTTCTCTCCTTCTCCACTCTATGATTACTCCATTGGACCGCTCCGGTGGACTAAGTAGTTAGAGTGTCCGCCTCGGATGTGGGATGTCGCGGGTTCAAACCCCGGATGAGATATACCAAAGATTTATTTAGAAAATGGTATAACAGTTGTCCCGCTTGGCGCTCAGCATTAAGGATTAGTGTTAGGACTGGTCGGCCTGGTGTTAAGATAATGGCATGATGTCACATGTATGCGGCATGATGCTAGAGAGCTGGACATCACTATGAACACCCACATTGCAGACATTGTAGCAATACGACTGATAAATTGTTAAAGCTACTTTAAAAATCCAAATCACACACACACACACATACACACACACACGAGTGACACAAAATAAAGATCAAGCAATATAGTACTTATATACACGTGGGAGTGCATCAAAATACATATTCTCTTGATGTGCCACTGTCAATATTGCATTCCTCCAACATCAGACTTCGTTTTGTTACTGAATGTAAGAAGGGTTAAAATAATCGAAGAAGGGGCTGAACTAATATACACTTCAAAGTGTTGCAAAACCAGTATCAAAGCCAAACATTTTTTTATCGATTGTGGAATAATTTCTATGCTGCTAGTTTAGCTTTTTCTTAGAAAAAAAATAGCACACTGGACGATCAATGCCATTTTCTTCTACTTAAATCGATTCTCCAACAATCCCTCTATCTCTTGCATCAACAGACATTTAAAATAATTGAGTGTAATTTGGAGATGAAAGAAACCTCCTGACATTTTTCGGACTAATAAAATTTCCATTTCTTACACATCAAATTTGTCACAGGTTCAGCAACAATAGGAAAATTTCAGCAAATTTTCGACAATATCTAGTCATACCCAAATATCGCATTAGTTGATTTCTACTAACAGGCACAGAGAATTCAAGGATAGTTTTAATCTCAACTTCTACAGTTTTAATTTGACCGTGTCCCACAATATATCGTAAAATGTAACACAACCACTACAAAATTAAGTTTTACCTAATTTATCAAATTTGTATCACTGAGTCCTGAAAGGATGCGGGTTCACCGGTGTAGCGTTTACAATCACAGCGTGATGATGTATTTGTTCGTGTTGAAACATACAATCACAGCGTCATGATGTATTTGTTCGTGTTGAAACATACAATCACAGCGTCATAATGTATTTGTTCGTGTTGAAACATACAATCACAGCGTCATGATATATTTGATTTGTTCGTGTTGGAACATCAGAAAACAAGTACTCATGATGACATAATCGTTCGTTTTAGTTCATTTGTTTTTGTGATTAATGACGTCAAAGGTTTCTATTACAGATTGTTTCCTATTTCTGAGTTCTGAAGTTTAGTTAAACGAAAGTCACTACTGTCAGATTGCATTCGATTGTTTACATCCTCACTTTGTGGGAAACGAACAACTAAACTGACTAAACAATTAACTAGGCAGTCTCCACCAAAGTACTCCGTTGGCATATTTATTTGACAAAGTTTTTTCCACCTCCCAGGAGTATTAATGAAGTGATTCATTTACTTACATTTTCAATTGTACCATTAAACTTAACTCAAAGAGGATTTTTAAGTTTGGACAAGAAAGCCACGACAGCATCGCCAAGATGAAATTTCTATTCTTTGGACAATTTATATTTGAAACCAGAGATACAGAAAAGAAGATTAAGTTTGCAATCTTCATTTGAAAGAAGTATCTCGTTTTAGAACTTCAGTGGTCCAAAATCAAGTTCAAAAGGATTCAAACCTACTGCGTTTTAAAGGATTCTCTAACAGCAAACAACAGGTGATCACCATCATCCCAATCTTTTCCAGCATCAAAGCAATATGACCGAATCCAATTCTTTCAAAATCCCCTTATCTTTCAGGATGATAGGCAGAAGAGATAAACTGATGTATGTATAATTCATGCAGAATATGTTAGAAAATCCCAGGCATAAAATTGGCTCTTAATCAGAACTGGACAGATTTGGAACAGATTTGCCAAAACGTGTATAAATTAACATTATCACAGCTTTTACCTTGTTTTTAGTTTAATATTTTTTCAAAGGAATTCCTCTGGAAATTTTGTAGACGTGCACGGGTCAACAAGTATTAGTTTCTTGATGTGGTTTTAAGTAAGGGATCGACACAATCTACTATTATCCTGCTAAATGGTTCGTCAAATGCAGGAATAAATTACATATGAGTCTTGCGAATATTCTGATCGGGGTTTCTTACCATGTGACAAGTGTGACAAGATCTACAGTTTTAAGAAACGCCTTTTTTAATTTTCGGCCAATGAAAATGATGTAAGATCTTGTGATAAGTCTTATTGACCAATAAATGAGCAGTCAAGTAGTTTTATTGCCTAGTATAAGAATTTCCTGTCGATATGATTTTAGAACACTACTTTGATAGTTTAATGACAACTCGTCATCAGTGGATACCGCAGATTGTCCCCATTTCCTCATCAGGACCACAATTTTCACAAAATAAAAAACTGGGACTTGTGTGGCTTCAGGTTTGCTAATAACGTTCTGAAACAAACAGGAGATCCTAAGATTTTGCTCAAGGTCTACAGCAAATGTTTGTCTTTTGTCACACTGATAAGAATGAGTAGTAAAAAGAGTACCACTGTGGTCAATATCTTTTGATTGATCAAAACTTTTAGCAAATGTGATACCATCAAAATACTGACCAAAAATTATTTCAGCTACAGGAATAATTTCCTGAACATCTTTTCGAGAACTCTCATTACAATAGCTATGATAATTGCACAAGCAGGATATAAATCAGGGATTTCATTCTCAATTGAATCAACTTTTTGATCCAAACTAGGCTTGTCAGTAATAAGTGGATTAATCACGATTTTATCTCCAGCTAGGTAATTGGTCAGTAATAAATAAATACCATAGCCATAGTTCCAGAGACCAAGTCTGATGTCAATTTGACACAGTGGAGAGGAAAATTAACAAAGGCACATTTGTACACCATGAATAAGAATTGGCAGAAAATTTTTCAGACAAAGGTAACTTACCTGATATCAAATGACTTAGAGACGCTCCTGTGACCCTTAATAGTTTAATAGGGATAGGTTGGTAAGATCACCAATAAGTGATATAAAACATTCCGATATGAATGGTTCATAATTCTACGTACCAGATTCAGAATCAGAATGGGGCTTGTTGGACCCAACCAATGTATTGCTTTAAATGTATTACCTTGACCTTGGCCTCAAAGAAATAAGAGCATTTAAAATAAACTTGTCCTTATTCTGTTGCTTTTTTCAGCCTGCAGCAATCAGAAACAACGTGCCCTATCTCCTTCAAATACGTGCAGGTTGGACGAGAAAGGGATTTCTTATTAACCTTATTAGAAGTTTGATTTCTAAAAGTTGTGCCAGAATGAAGTACTCGTGTGAGAGAGATCGTTTTAAAGGACATAATATAAATGAGACTTTGTGAGTCAAGGAATGATCAGCATCTGTTCGAGTAGCATTTTCCAAATATTTTACCTTGTGCTGGTCAAGAGAGGTCTTGAAATTTAAATGAATACAATTTTCCCCATCGGTGGCAAAGTGTTTGGAGCGTCAGCCTCGGATGTGGGGGTCGCGGGTTCGAACCCTGACCAAGTCATTCCAAAGACTGATTAAAATGTTATAAACAACTGTCTCGCTTTGCGCTCAAGGTTAAGAGGTTAGTGTTAGGACTGGTCGGTCTGGTATCAGGATAATGTGAGTGTATGGGACATGAAGCTACATGTCTGTGACTTGATGCCCGAGTGTTAGAAATTAATTTAGACTAAAATTCAGAAACAAGTTCAAACTAAATATTTAAATACAATTTTGTAATTTAATTGCTTTTCAATCTCTTAAATAATTTAAAAGAAATTCAGATCCCGTACAGACCCATAATTTATTTATGACTCTAAGGTCATAAACTATGTAACAGAAACAATAAAAACCAGCAAGTTTATTAACATTAATAATTTATTTATTTCTGTAAGTTACAACGTGAAAAAAAGAGGAACACTGTATTGCAAATTAAATTCCAAATGATTCTAAAAGTCGTATCACATGTGTAATGGTGTACAGTTTTCTGAACGAATTCCAATATTGAATGTACTAATGTAGCAATATCCTTTAATAATTTATGCACCAAAGGTTTTGATGATTCACAATGATATAATCTCGAATGTCCTTAAATTAATCCAGTGTTCCTGTAAAAAGTGTTTAAGTCTCAAAAAGTCAAAGAGCACTTTTTAACTCCAATGTCTAATCTTTAAATAAATTATTCCTCTCAGTTTATATCTGAAGATAATAGTAAATGATTCCAAGGACTGAACATAAAGCGAGAGTGAATAATTTTATGTACCACCATCTTACAAAATAATTTCACTGACCTAAGACAAAACAAAATGACCAGGGTGTGGGTCACACAGCCATGAGTACTCTAGCCCCAATCATGGACAAAGGTCACATAAACAATTTAAATTAAAAATACTTAACACCAGATCAAAATTATGTTAAAATAAATTACAAAAATTAATGAGAGGGTGTCATCAATAAGACTCTTGAAAACAAATGAAATATAGTGGAATATATACTAGTCCTTTGTCTGTAGTTTTCTGTTTTCCATTTACGACGGTAAATTTTTGAGTTGGGAGAAATGGTACTGAAACATGAAAACAGCAAAAGCATACGCATAAGTCGACTTGAAGTGGGACCAGTCTTTGTACAAATGATGACTGTTTACCATGAGAAGGAAAAAATGAATAATTGCAGTAGTAAGCAGGCTTAAAAGGAAAAGATTCCTTTTTAAATTCTTAAATTAGGAGAGTAACATATGATGAGAATCTGATGTTGCCAATTCAAATGTTCTGGACCCTTTTTACAACTGCTCTCAGGTCGACGAGGGCAAACGTGTTCAAGAAACTTCTTTTTACGTTCGTGACCATTAAATTTGATGTAGATGATGATGTGTAGGATACTTGTAGTAACTGCTAACGTGTATCATATCTGAATTGAATAGGAAAAGGCTGTCTTATCTGTAGTGGTTGGTGAAAGGTATTTAAGCTGTAGTGACTGTCTAATTGTATCATATCTGTAGTATCTGGTGGAGGGTATTTTATCTGTAGTGACAGGTGAAGTATATATAAAGTGACAGGTGAAGGGTATTTTATCTGTAGTGACTGGTGAAGGGTATTTTATCTGTAGTGACAGGTGAAGGATATTATATCTGTAGTGACAGGTGAAGTATATATGAAGTGACAGGTGAAGGGTATTTTATCTGTAGTGACAGGTGAAGGGCATTATATCTGCACTGACAAGTGAAGTATATATGAAGTGACAGGTGAAGGGTATTTTATCTGTAGTGACAGGTGAAGGGTATTATATCTGTACTGACGGGTGAAGTATATATGAAATGACAGGCGAAGGGTATTTTATCTGTAGTGACTTGTGATGGGTATTTTATCTGTAGTGACAGGTGAAGGGTATTATATCTGTACTGACAGGTGAAGTATATATGAAGTGACTGGTGATGGGTATTTTATCTGTAGTGACAGGTGAAGGGTATTATATCTGTACTGACAGGTGAAGTATATATGAAGTGACAGGATAAGGGTATTTTATCAGTAGTGACTGGTGATGGGTATTATATCTGTACTAACAGGTGAAGTATATTATATATAAAGTGAGAGGTGAAATGTATTATGTCTGTAGTGACCGGTGAAGGTGTTAATATCGGTAGTGGCTGGAAAGTGTATCATATCTGTAGTTGCTAGTGAAGCGTCTTTTGACTGTTGTGGCTGGTTAAGTGCATCAAATCTGTAGTGGTTGGTAAAATGTATCATATATGTAGTGGCAGGTGAATGGTATGATATATATATAGTGGCAGGTAAATGGTATGATATATATATATATATATATATATATATATATATATATATATATATATATATATATATATATATATATATATATATATATATATATATATATATATATATATATATATATATATATATATATATATATATATATATATATATATATATATGTAGTGGCAGGTGAAGGATATTATATATGTAGTGGCAGGTTAAGTCTATCATATTTATAGTGGCTTCTAATGATCATAGTGGCTGGTGAAGTGTATCACATTTGTAGTGGAAGCAAATTATATCTGTAGTAACTGGTGAAGGATATTATATTTGTAATGGTTTGGGAACGCTATCATGTCTGTAGTGGTCGGAGAAGTGTATATATACCCAGGTCCCGTGGTAGTGACTATCATATTTGACTATTTAACCTCAAGATGACAGTTGATTTTGTTTCTATGAGAACTTGTTTTAAATCATTGAAACTACAAGCTATCACGACCGCATCGGTGGCCTAAGTGGTCAGAGCGTCCGCCTCGGATGCGGAAGGTTGCGGGATTTGAACCCATACCAAGTCGTACGAAAGCCTTTTAAAACTGCTACCAACAACTCGCTTGGCGGGACTTGGCGGTCTGGTGCTAGACATCACTACAAACTGCCACACTGCAGAGATTGTAGCGATATGGCTCAAATGGTTACAATTTAGTTAAAAATCCAACATTTACACGCGCGCGAGAGAGCTACAACATGGGATGACAGACAGAGCATCATATATCTCGCCATGAACAAGTCAACAATAAAAATATATATGATATTATTTAATTTGTGTGAATTTACGATATTTACAGGAATAGAATTTATATAATTGAAATTCAGCTTGTTCTGACCATGACTTGTCACGTTGGAATTGAAGAGAAATAAATGGCTGCATATTTTTAATTCTTCGTGACTTTGCTTAAAATGATACGCTTTGCCAACATTCTCACAATGTTTTCACAAAAGGCGAAGTATGACAACTCGCTGTGGACTGTAAACCATAGATTCAAATCCCTGCATACAATGCGTATTTTTGAGCTAGCTCCCACGATTTATTACTGAATAATTGTCACGAAATACACGTGCTCCACATGAAATATGTCCACAATTATTTGGTTGACAGCCCAAAAAATTGCACGTAATATTCCGTATGCCCCAGTGTAAAAGAGCGACAGAACTGAATACAGTCTATACCTTTACCAATGGAAGCACTATGCGAAAGAAGATTTTTTTTTTTACTGTGTTCGGTTTATCAATATGAATAAATACATTTTTTAAAACATTATATTAAAATATAATTTAAATACTGGAAGAAAGTTGTGAATAAAACACCCTTATAATATCTTGGTGCAGATCGGCAACACTTTGATTAAATTAATTGGAAGGAAATTTTAATGATCTCCTCGACATAATGTAGCACTAGTAAGTGTGGGTGACTTTGCATAAATTTAAACAAGGTTAGACACGTGCAATGTTAGGATGGGCCCAAAATATTCGGTTAGGTTTGTAATGCTAAAATTGAAAGCAACGCCCACTCCACCTGTGCAAAAGTATGGTAATCTGAAGATATTTAAACTACCTTGATGCTATACAAGTTTTTATTTTATCTTATGCGTAATAAAATATTACATTAAATTGACTATATCTCGGACACATTCAATTTATAACTCACTTTAGTGCTAGAGAAGAAAAAGACCTTATTGTATAGACTTAAAATGCACATGTCGCGCTTGCAGCTCGTGGTACGCAAGATTGGAATATAGATAGATGGATCTACAAACACATATATTCTCAAAGTTTTTGATGTATGCGTCATGTTGGTTAAATAAATTTTTGCACTTGGCGAGAAATGTTATATCTATTAAGATGGTTGTTGTTATGGGGCTTAACGCCATTTTTCACAATAGTCTATACATGGAGGAAGTAACTAAAAAATCCGCGGAAAGAACCACCGACCCACGAGAAGCTACTGGCAAGCTTTCTCACCTATCCACATTAGCAGAATCTTAGACTCGAACCCACGCAGACAGAGGTGAGATGGCAGTGTTCCGTAACTTGGCCACTAGGTGCCCCTTGTTAAGATGGAATATAGTCAATACGAAACTTATGTCTTATAAACGTTATAAAAACTCAAAAGCTAAAAACAACGACTTAGCGTTAAACATTCATGCCTATGTATGTATGTATGTACGTACGTACGTACGTACGTATCTATGTATGTATGTATGTATGCATGCATGCATGCATGCATGCATGCATGCATGCATGCATGCATGTATGTATGTATGTATGTATGTATGTATGTATGTATGTATGTATGTATGTATGTATGTATGTATGTATGTATGTATGTATGTATTCTACTTGTTGGTTTTGTTTATTTTATCGCACACATACATACATATATATATATATATATATATATATATATATATATATATATATATATATATATATATATATATATATATATATATATATATATATATATATATATAGAACGGTATGTCAGGTACCAAATTCTTCCACTACTTCCAGTTTCTCAAAGCCGATCTGCATTATTTTCACATCATACCTTAGCCCAATGGTTTCCGATCCCATTTTCCCCGAGAGTCCACAAAATATTTGTTCTGATCCTCACCAACCCGTTACCACATAAGAGAGAGAGAGAGAGAGAGAGAGAGAGAGAGAGAGAGAGAGAGAGAGAGAGAGAGAGAGAGAGAGAGAGAGAGAGAGAGAGAGAGAGAGTTGAAAACCATTGTCTTATTCCTCCAATTAACCATGGGTACGGAGATTGCAGGTAATGATAGTTCGACGCAACGGTATTATCCATGGTGATACATACTTTGTAAAAATGCATTTGACGTAAGCGCATACATCATGGTTGTTGTCGATTGGTGTTGTTGCTGTTGTTGTTGTAGGGTTTATCGCCATTTATCAGTACAATATAGGCTATACATGCTACTCAGTATAACTGGTGGAGGAAGAACCCTGGAAAACTCAGGAAAGACCCACCAACCCACTAAAAGCTATTGGTAGGCTTTCTCAGGTACTCACGTTAGCCGAGCCTGAGACTCGAATTGCATTGATCCAGAACGGTGAGCGCTTTAGCATGCTTCATTGATCCAGAACGGCGAGCGCTTTAGCATGCTTCATGGTAGTTTAAAAAATCATAAATTGTACTTCACACTTAGGTCTTAAGACTTGTACTTCGGACTTCCATGATCATAAATTGTACTTCATACTTAGGTCTTAAGTTGTATACAAATTACGCAAAATTCTGCTAAACAGCTATTATGTATTTCTGAAGGTGACGTTGTTTGCATTGACAACATGTACACTAGAACGAATCTTGACATGCCTCAATGCTAATTCCTTGTACTGTGATTGAACTCTTTGTAACTGTGGTAAATATGGAAACAATTCACTATCGAAAGCTGACAGCTATCAAAATGGCTGCTAACATGTGCTTAAAGAACTAGAATGAACTCGTCCAAAGTACACTTATTTCAACAGTTTTTTAATGTAAAAAAAAATGATTTTGCCAGTTAGACAATAATAGGTTTTGAAAGTGCAAGAGGTGAGTTAAAATATACAAAATGCCAAAAGATGTTATCGGCTTTTTTCAGTTTGCTTTTAAATTTCAGGTAATAAAAATAACCAAATTGAGCTATCACTGTTTAGAGAGGTGTACATCTGATGAAAAGCCAAGCAGTTCACCGTATAGCCCAAATTAAATCTATCATACACCATAATAAAGGGAGAGAATTCAAATTTCGTTTATCATTACCTAAGATAAGAAAGGTCTTTTTAAAATTAACGGGACAACTATTGAGGAAACCGTACGCAAAATGCAAACATGTTGAGTGGGACCTAAAGTGAGTATAGACTTCAATCTTTTGAAATTTTCTATTTCGACTTTTGACTTCAGACTTGTATCGAAACGCAGGAGGAACTTCAGACATTTAATTCTGACACAGACACCTAAATTCTGACTTATGAAGGTCAAGGCTAAAATATAAGCGTTAATGCCTTGAAGTCCACAATACGAAAATAAACGTGTTATGTAGCAAAGCGCGGTACATCCATATTTTGCAAACCATCAGATGCAACAAATATGCACACGCACATACTTAAAAAGAGACAAAGGAACAAGCAAGAAAACGACAAAGGAAAGGAATAAATCAGAGCACGTAACAAACACGCAATTATCATAAGACAGGCGCCCCAGACGGTTGAATGGTCAAAGGCACTGACCTGTACAGAACACATATTACCTCTGTCCGCGTGGTTTCGAATCTCAACTCAATCATAGAATGTGTGTGTGTGTGTGTGTGTGTGTGTGTGTGTGTGATTTAGATTTTTAACGTAGCTTGAACAATTTTTCAGTCAAATCACTACGATGTATGCAATGTGACAGTTTATAGTGATGTCTAGCACTGGGGCATCATGATACAGACATATTATCCTGACTCCACGCCTACCCAGTCCTAATACTAACCTCTTAATGCTGAGTGCCAAGCGAGGTAGAAGATAATACCATTTTTAAAAGTCTTTGGTATGACTCGGACAGGTGGTTCTTCGCAGATTCTTCCTCCACAAATATAGTGGTCACCACATATAGCCTAGATTGTGCTTAAAATGGTGTTAAACCCTGCATACCATAGACGAACATTTACCTTATGATGAAATTTAACTGGGATATATTGTTAACCAACTTGTGAGAAATGTATATATTGTTAACCAACTTGTGAGAAATGTATATATTGTTAACCAACTTGTGAGAAATGTATATATTTTACTGGCATGTGCATAGCCATCACGGATTGGTTGTTAGTATAGAAACCTTGTATTCGAGAAAACACTTCATATTGGAAAAATTTCATACTCCCACTCTGAACGACTAACTTCTAAAAAAAAATAAAACTCGCCATATTTCAACGCAGATAAGTACAATTACTTTTAAATGGGAGAAAAAAATCTTGTATAAGGATACAACAACAACAAACGATCTTAAGACGGTATATAAGTTTAGATCTGTAAATTCTGTTGTGATTTAGATGGTGACAAGAAAAAGCGTCGATTTCATTGTACAATGGTAGTAAAAGGTTGATTAAAAAACACAGGTCTAAATTGACATGGATTGATGCACGAGTCAAATGTGACAGATTGTTTTTCTTTCATCCTATTCCAGGAGTTAGACAAGGCTTGCATACAGATAAGTTTTCTTTGCATACAAAAGAAAACATATGCTATTATACAAAAGCGATTTATCATACGTAAATAAAAGTCATATTTTCCTTGTTTTACTCATTGATCTATATTTATGTTTCCTGAAAGAGCATCAATGTAGATGACGTCAGCAGTTTCTTTTAACTTCGTGGATTTTAGAAGAACCCTTATTTAAGACAACTACAGTCCACCTATTTTATAGGTAGCATCCACGTAAAGGTCACGGCGAATAATGTCAGATTTTCTTGAAGCAATCATTTTGTGCTCTGCTAATGTTTAGTACACAGCAGTGAGTTGGTCAAAATAGTCAACGTATTACAGTCCCAATTTATTTATGTATATTACAGTCAGGATGGTATAATTTAGGCATTTGTGAGTTTTTTCGAAAGCGTTAAAAATTCATAATTAATTTCACCGCTTTTAGTAAAAAGATATATAGAAACAAACATGTTTTCCATTTCCCTACTCTTCTAAGTATTGCGTTAACTTTCGCTTGATATTTCTTGCACTCTTTTGGACCTATATGCCTCATCTTACGCGGTTATGTCTTACACAGCACAAAAGCCACTTGTGTAAAAGGGTCTTCATATGTTCCAGAAGTGACCGCTTTTTACAGATTTGATTGTATTCTGCTTCAATAGTTATCTGTAATACATTTTACGAATAACAGTAGTAGAGTAATGGCGAGTTCTGGCCCAGAGACCCCCATAAAAGCCCCAAATAAGTACGACCGACCAACTTGTCAACACCCACACGATCACCATCTTGTGAATGACCAAAACCTATGATAGATCATCGTCAACATCATTCTTCTTTGTGTACTATTTTATATGATAATATATTCGATGATCATACTTTTGGGGGCTTTTGAGGAGTCTCTGATGCATACTTCGTATTTTCCTACTACTCTGACTCAAATTTTTAAACCTCGTCTCCGATGATCAATGTGTCCACTGTGGATATCAGAAATATTTCATCATCGCGATGGTAGAGACTTAACTTTACAATTCCCACGTCGACGAGATTCGAACAAATCTTTCATTTGCAGCTTGTGAAGAGGATATTTTTGTCGCTCAAATATACTTTCGACCGATCGAGGTCGATGGTAAGTTTAGTATATTTCTGTTGATCGGATGATGAACGTTTTTAAACTCCGATGATAGCCTCTGGCTCAGGTGCTTGAGGTAATCGAAATATCTGTTGTCATCAGATCGGATGAGCGACAGTTTTAGCTTGTCACGAGCTGTGGCAAAATATATATCTGATATTTCATTATTAATTTCAACTGTCAACAGTTTGCCGTCTATCGTTAAAGGTTTGAATTTGCTATTGCAGGTATGTGTGACTGTCAAATTTTCAAACATTATTTATATTGTTCACACAAAATTACATAACCTAGACACCAAAGATGAGGTCGAGGTCTGTTTCGCGACAGTGCCCAAGTGCAAATGTATCCACTCCGTTTTCGCAATAACGTTTATCATCAAAATTTCTCGATCCACGTTGGATGTATTCGTAAAATGTATTACAGATTTGTTTCCAGTTTATGACGATTCGTTCGAATAGCCATTGTTCATGCAAAACTAACACCGCCACCGAGCGCTTACTTGTAATCGTCAAATTTCATAAACTTTTTCACCACATCGCAGGGCAGATTTTTGCCTTTTTCGTTATTTTTTTTATTGTCTAACAATACCGCATACATTTTACTGAGCAATCCGATAAAATATTTGATGACGCTAAAGTTCATTTCATCCTTAAACTTATCAAAAACCTTTTTATTCGTATCATCATGAAATTTACTGTTCTGAGGGTAATCGGAAAGATCAACCAGATGTCGATGATCGTGCATGTCCTGATAGTCGTCCTCATTCGATTTCATCTACGAGCGAATCAGTATCCGTACACAATAGTCTACTGGACGGCCACTGATGTTTAACAAAATTGTAATGAAATTCGTACATCAGCCACTAAGATAATCTAACACGGAAGCTCTGACGTAAATTGGCTTGTTTTGTTTTAGATTTGTTTTTCTTCTTTGTATTAGGACAAAATTCTCGTAAAAAATTTTATTATGCTCATAAAATCATCGTCTGACAAAAGTTTGTTTCTGCGATTGATATCATTAACTAGCTCGAATATTGACGACTCCATCAAGACAGTTTCCACTTCTTATAATAGTCATATTGAACAGAAGAAGAAACAATTATTGCGCACATATATGCTTGTAAGCTAGGTGCTGACTACAGCGAGTCACTAGGCCAGTACACTTTCATGCTTAGTTCTACTGTCATTTGTAAATTTGGTTTGTAAAGAAAATTCTTACTCTTAAATAAAGTTATAAAATATTGGAATCGGGAACGTGCTGGACCCAATTTACTGTTGCTAGATATCATAATGACAACAAATAGATTTGGTAAAATTAACTTTAGCTTTCTAGAGAAGTCCCCAACACTACCATTTACTTTCGCTAATTCATACATTTTCGCTCTACGATCATTAATCGTATTCAGTGAATCTATTTTACAAAAATAATCTTTGTTTACAATCAATTATTACGTCACTAATTTATAACGGTAACGTCTGTGTGTGCATATATATATATATATATATATATATATATATATATATATATATATATATATATATATATATATATATATATATATATATATATATATACATACATACATACATACATACATACATACATACATACATACATACATACATACATACATACATACATACATACATACATACATACATACATACATAACTGCTTATGTAAGTGAACATGTTACATTTTGCCAAAAAAATTCAGGAACAACTAGCGAACCGCGTAAACATTAATCAAAATCAGCAACAACAAGAACAAGAAAAAGAATGAGTACAATAATAATAATAATAATAATAATAATAATAATAATAATAATAATAATAATAATAATAATAATAATAATAATAATAATAATAACAATAACAACAACAAGATGTTACATTTTCCCCAGTATCTCATGAGCGAAGAACAACTTCATACACCCATAATAATATCATCAACAAGAACAACAGCAACTACAAAAAGAACAACAAAAACAACAATAATAATAATAATAATATTAATAATAATAATAATAATAATAATAATAATAATAATAATAATAATAATAATAATAATTTTAAATTACAAGGTAATTATACAAGTACATTCATTAAAAATGTTTGAAAATCCTACTGTGAAGAAAATAAAGAGAAGAAGCACCATAATCGTAGATCAATGTTTGGTCGGTAAAAAACTGATAGGCCATATATATATATATATATATATATATATATATATATATATATATATATATATATATATATATATATATATATATATATATATATATATATTTCTTGTAGGGTTTAACGCCATTTATCAGCACAAGATAGATTATACGTGGTGGCCAGTATAAATAGTGGAGGAAAAATCTGGGACTCCTCTACCCCCACCCCCACCCCGAAAAGAACCACCGACCCATGAAACCACTTGGCCACTCGGGGCCATAGATAGATAGATAGATAGATAGATAGATAGATAGATAGATAGATAGATAGATAGATAGATAGATAGATAGATAGATAGATAGATAGATAGATAGATGGATGGATGGATGGATGGATGGATGGATGGATGGATGGATGGATGGATGGATGGATGGATGGATGGATGGATGGATGGATGGATGGATGGATGGATGGATGGATGGATGGATGGATGGTTCTTTTGTTCATTTCTTTTTTTTTTCCTTTTCTTACAATGTTAAACAAAGACGCTAGAATATCGATTTGCTCTACATTTTCATCGAAACATTCTGTAGATTAAAATTTATATTTACATTGTTAGCTTGCTGAAAAATAGGAGCCAATTATAGACCGGTACGTTTATGAATCACAAATTGTGATTGCAAATCTTTCACATTTTACGCAATTTGCCAGCTGAGCGGATAGGAATTTTAAAGGAAAATAAACCTTCTTTATGAAAGATCGGTAAGTGGTAGCTAATTTGTTCTCATCTTTGATGCTGCTGCAGTTTTTACTTTGCTAATGACTGTATATACTGTCTTGACTGGTTTATAAGTCGAGCCCAACAGCAAACAACACTGACATTAAGATGCTGTCGCATAATACCGTTTTGTCTGGTTTATAAATTGAGTCCAACTGTAAACATCACTGTCATTGATCAGTCATCACACAATGCACCAACATATCAGAGTCCTTGTTTCTTCTAGTTGTTCTGAGTATTCCCAACAAATAACACATACCCAGATCTGTCCACGCATTTTGCAATTGCAGATCTATGTACATTTTGCAGTTGGGTTCGACAATAAAGAGAATATAGACGGGTTTTCGGACATATTTGATCGTTATCAAGCGAATTAAAAAGTGTAATTTGGTTGACTAATTACTATTACCATTAAGTAAATGTGAAACCTGATATTTACTATGCCCTTTGTAGTCGATCATCGGAATGTTTGATGTCTTTTATATGGTAATGAACAGAGGCAAAGATGTTTAAATGCCCCATCCACCTTATACTTCAATCATCCAATATCATTTGTACGAATGTAATTTTCTGTGTACAGTGTGCACAAAGTGGCAATGAACGAATTGCTAGCAAATTCAATTAGGCCAATGCATGTAGCATTACAAAATTACAGGTACAATGATACTTTATTGGACATATGAACCGGATGCCAGACACCATGATGACTGTAAGTTAGAATGATCGTTACTTCAACGTTTTCCAAGCGATTTTACCATCAAAGGTCGGTGCTGTTTCTAAACTAATACATGTTCTCCGGCAATACTTCATTATAATCCCTCTCTGTTCCTGTTAGAACACAGGGTATTCACTAATACTTTACATTTATCTTTGGCTAATCTGTTTTGTTCCCTTCCAGGACATGCGAAAAGTCTTAAATTCGATGTCGATCGTCTGAACCTTCCGCAGGGTATGTTCACTTAATTTTCAGTTACGTTCTTTCATGGCGTCGAATATGGATTTCCGAATTGTGTCCTCAGCCATCACTCCGGGTTGGGAATTCGGTCTGGACATCTGATGAGCAGTAACTGTTGGAAACATGTACTGACGAAGAACTATGGCTTACGTTCCGTGTTATTTGCATACCTCATTGAGCAGCAATGATATGATGTTATAGCTGAATAGTCTAAACTTTATTGTCATTTGGACTTGATCATTCCTCCAAGCTGCTCTGAGTGCGGTAAAAGCATGGCGTGTCTTTGCAATCTCACCCTTGACCACCTCCTCTGTTGGTGTTGACTTGTTCACAGCGCTGCCAGTTTTCACAGTGTTGCCCAGTGCTGCCAGTTTTTACAGTGCTGACAGTTTCCACAATGCTGACAGTGTCCGTCTTTGTGAACTCATAGACAACCTTAATAACTTATCCATCTAAGAGAACAGGTTAATCCTGGAATGTATTGATTCGGATGCCTTTTATCTTGTCGGCATTGAATTGATCGAGAGAGAGAGAGAGAGAGAGAGAGAGAGAGAGAGAGAGAGAGAGAGAGAGAGAGAGAGAGAGAGAGAGAGAGAGAGAGAGAGAGAGAGAGAGAGAGAGTATAGTTGGCGACAGGTGGCGCTTTTACAACTTATATATCTGTCATAATGAAGTCACACTGCAAACTACTTACAGATCCGATCTGCCATCGCAAAATGCACCGGCAGATTAGGGTCTATACAGTTTGTTAATAATAATCAATAGAACAATAAAGACAGGCCCTGATTTGCGGTGCATTTTACGGCGGCAGATCAAGTCTACACAGTTTGAATTTGGACACAAGGTCTGTGTTTTTTGTTTTAGGCTGGACTCAACTACAGAGCGAGTTAAGACTATATTCTCATGCATTTGCAACATATTTTCATACAGTTCAATTGACTGTACTGGACGAAACATACATTTCATTTCTCTGGATTTCGATTTTCGCAAAGTTAATTCATTATGGTCTACCCGTGTTGGTGATGATAGAGGTGGAAGATAATTGCATTTTTTCGCAATATTGCCTGTGTTGTTTTTCAGACTTTTACTTTCCCTGCTTTCATGCTTTTAGTACGATAGTCTGGCCATGAACAGTTTTGATTGGTTTTGTTGAAAATATAGTCCTTCTTGTCGTTTTTATTTTACTATATACTCTGAAAGAAGGTATATTGCTTGTGCGCCGTCTATTCATGTAACTGATCCAAAACATAAAAAAAAATTTCTTCCGTTCATTCTTTCAGTTTGTACACATGCATCTAGAGACTTATCACCGTTTATATAGGTTACCTCCCCTGTCACTAGTAGCCACTGTGTGTGTGTGAGAATTTGGATTTTTAAAGTAGCTGTAACAATTTCCAGACATATCGCTACCATGCCTTTAGTGTGGCAGTTTATAATGATGTCTAGCGCTGGAGCATCATGCCGCAGACATATAACATGATATCCCATCCAGTCACATTTTCCTGACACCAGGCCGACCAGTTCTAGTAATAACCTTTTAACGCTGAGTGACTAGCTAGGCAGCAGTTAGTACCATTGCTCTGCCTTTGGTATGACTTGGCCGGGCTTTCAACCCGCGACCTCCCGCTTATAAGGCGGACACAATAACCACTAGGCCAAGGGAGCGGTCAGTAGCCATTGTAAATATTATCATGTAGAAAATGAAGTTAGACTGAAACGACAGTGGCTCCTTATTTACCAATAAATGGTTTGTTTTTTTTTTGCAATCCTTTATCTTTATATTAGAACTTTAACCATTTGAAACGTAAACTTTTAATTGGTGCTATAGAGCCACCATTGCACTGGCATATTGTACAATTTCCTACCTACCTACTCACCTACCAACATGCTTTATCAACTAATTTACCTACTACCTGCCTACCCACTCGCCTACTTACATGCATACTCATCTACCTATCAGCTTACTTACCTACGTACCCACTCATTTACCTACTTGCTTACCGATTCACCTACCTATTTAACAAATCACTGACCTACCTACCTACCTACTTTGTCACGGCATATCAGGTAAAAAGAACCTTGTTAAAAATCTTGTCTATCATCAATGACCTGTTATTAACAGCATTTTTGTTGCTTTGTAGTTTTTAAAATAAATGTTCCTCAAAACTGATTAACAAGCTGTTTTCATTCAATCATCCCTAAATTTTACTGGCTGAAAGCTACAGGCTTCAAGTAACCTTGAATTAACAGCCAACAGTGCATAGTTCATGCATCCATAATTACCTTGATTAGCCATTACAGGTGATGCCTCGTATGGAAAACATGATATATGCAGTCCACTCATGTATAGCACACAGATAACAATGTTGCGTGTTATTTATCACAATATACAACGTATAATCATTAAGATCGAAAGTTTACCACTGAATAAAACCTTGCTATTCTACTTCCGACTTCGCTAATACAAAAGGATCATCTGAATAAGCTGGGATATATCTGGGTCTGGTATGGATGATGTTGTCGTTTTTGTTGCTTTGGGGCTTAACGCCATTTTTCAGCACACGATAGGCTATACATGGCGGCCAGTATTAATGGTGGAGGAAGAAACCAGGAAATCACCAGAAAGAACCACCGACACACGAGAAGCTAATTGCAAGCTTTCTCACATATCCACATTCGCCGAATCCTAGACTAGAACCAACGCAGACAGAGGTGATCCGTAACGGACAGCGCTTTAGACCACTTGGCCACTCGGGACCCAGTATGGATGAATCATTTTGATTATAAAAAAAAATACATAACACATGTTGATAAAGCATAAAATGTGGTCATATTGACCTTCATTGGTTTCAAAAGAGGGTTAAGAGATGGTTTTTTTTTAATGAAATAACTTTCACCCTGTTCAATTCTTGTTATGAGATGTTTTGACTAATAGGTGTCTATCACACCTGGGGTGTGTGTGTGTGTGTGTGTGTGTGTGTGTGAGAGAGAGAGAGAGAGAGAGAGAGAGAGAGAGAGAGAGAGAGAGAGAGAGAGAGAGAGAGAGAGAGAGAGAGAGAGAGAGAGAGAGAGAGAGAGAGAGAGAGAGAGAGAGAGAGAGAGAGTTCACGCCCCCTTTTGGTGGTATCACTCTTAACGGTGTAGATCTTGTCTATATCATTGGAGAAGGCTGAGAGCGGTCCGGAATAGACTATAAGCAATGCTAATCCTCATGAAGTCTGACGGAACTAATTTAAAGTTTTGATACACAAGAAATTACATTCCACACATACAAATACATCTACATAAGCTTTTGATTTTACTACAAAAATACATATGCAATTACAATATTACTTCAAGCTTACCAACTTTATACGATTCTGAAATTTATGTCTTTTAGAATATAATATAAATAAATAAAAATCGAATAAACTAACGATAACCAAAGTGCTTACAAATTCAATATTTCAGACTAATACAACAATCATTTTGCACAAAAATCTTTGCCTGAATTTGACATAAAATGCCAAAATATTATGCTCTGTAACTACAAGAATATTTTATTTATAAATTATTACAACATGAAGTTGGTAAAGAACTCGTCTTTACAAAAATGAATATATAATTACAAGTAAATATCAACTCTTAATACCATACATAGAACTTAGAGACAGACAGATAGATAGATAGATAGATAGATAGATAGATAGATAGATAGATAGATAGATAGATAGATAGATAGATAGATAGATAGATAGATAGATAGATAGATAGATAGATAGATGGATGGATGGATGGATGGATGGATGGATGGATGGATGGATGGATGGATGGATGGATGGATGGATGGATGGATGCATGGATGGATGGATGGATGGATGCATGCATGCATGCATGGATGGATGGATGGATGGATGGATGGATGGACGGACGGACGGACGGACGGACGGACGGATGGATGGATAGATAGATAATGAATATATAATTACAAGTAAATATAAACTCTTAATACCATACATAGAACTTAGAGATGGATGGATGGATGGATGGATGGATGGATGGATGGATGGATGGATGGATGGATGGATGGATGGATGGATGGATGGATGGATGGATAGATAGATAGATAGATAGATAGATAGATAGATAGATAGATAGATAGATAGATAGATAGATAGATAGATAACCCGTTATAAAGCAATGATTGTGGTCAAAAGAATAACAACGCAATATAAGCGGGATCAGGTTTAGAATTTTTTCGAAAAACATCCCCATAGAAAATGTGCACTGAAATTTTAGTGTCATCAGTTTGAACAAACCTCTTGAACATATACTGATTGTTTTGTTCGTTTGTTTTGTCTGAACATGAAGGCTTTTCTCTATTTTAGTTAACAAATATAACACTGCAATATGTTTTAGAAAATTTCTAAAGTGATGACAACTTTAAATGCTGTGCTGGGATGAAAAAGTTGCAAGGGATATGAATAATCGATTTTTCCGAGAGCATGTATTTGGGATGTTAAGAAGAGAGGTCATCTTAAATTAACAAATGGGAGCCATGCTGCCATCCGCGTTTTGAGCGGAATAGAGTTATAACGGGTTTCTCGCATGCGTGTCTGTATGTATGTGCACACACACACACACACACACACACACACATATATATATATATATATATATATATATATATATATATATATATATATATATATATATATATATATATATATATATATATATATATAATTCTTTGTAATAAAAATCATATATACCTTGATTTCTTTAATAGGAATCTGGACCGTATTTTCATATGTATGAAAATTAATCACTAGGTCGTCAAGCGAGTGTGTCTGCTACACACGAGTTCAAATAACACCGATTCAGCACCATAATTTTTTTTGGTGATGCGTGCTTTGTCGCGACGGGATATGGCCTGTGTAGGCAAGGCGATGGGTGCCTTTTACTCTCGGACCTGGGTTCGAAACTCCATAGAGTGCGAATTATTATTCTCTAACCTGTATGATAGTATTATTTGTATTAAATTATATATATATATATATATATATATATATATATATATATATATATATATATATATATATATATATATATATATATATATATATATATATAAGATACATGCGTGTTTATGAAGACGTTAGTTCAATGGTACCACAACGATGTAGAGTTAAGAGAAAAAGAACTGGAAAACATATTTATTATTATTAAGTAAAGCGTAATGTATGATGTAATATATAGTGTGACAGCTAGCAATTTTCTTTCCTCTACCTTCGTGTCGACGATATGGCGTTTTCATCAGGATGAATTTTCAATGAACCTGCCCACGTTACAACAGTTTGCATATTCTGTTTCATCTGGAACTAATGGTATTATCAATGAGCCTGAACCGTGGGTACCTGGTTGGTGAGCTCGTGATTGCACGAAGATACTGACTGTTAAAAGATAAAGAGTCATTTATTTATGTTTGATCGTTCATTATTTACGTATGACACCTGTCTCTAGCATGAATATTTGGATTATTTCCAGTAGCAACGCCTCGTATCTTAAGGGCATATTTTTAGCTTCGTCATCGACTGCACCAGCGCTTTGTTCGGCCAGGTGTGTCCATAACCGTCTAGTTGCTATTGACAACCCTTGTTAAACCGACACAAACTAGCGGGCACATACATTGCACTTGTACCGCATTGGAATGTAAATTGACATTAGTAATAAATTGTCCAATGATTGCTACTGCGAGTCTCCCTGAAGAATTCTCAATTAATTTAAATTTGTTTATTGCTTTCAGATCACAAGTATTAAAATCGATATATGCAAAAGTTTTGTCTCTTCTATCTCAGAGCCAATAACAAATGTAATTTATTACCACAAATGACATAAATTATCGATCTATCACAGCCTGAAATGCTTCATTCTTCAGAATTCACGTGATTGTACATCATTAGGCAAGTAACTCAACGGATTTTGCAATATTAATTGTATCACATACCAGTCAACGATTCAGTATCATCTTGATGATGGGAATGCCCACAGGGATTTGTATCGACGCTTTAAATTAACTATAAAGGATACATGTATTATATATATATATATATATATATATATATATATATATATATATATATATATATATATATATATATATATATATATATATATATATATTTATATATATATATATATATATATATATATATATATATATATATATATATATATATATATATATATATATATATATATATATATATATATATATTGTCTTACAAAGAGGGTCTCTCTTTTTGCGCGACATATTTAAGAATCAAAACTGCTATTTAAAACTTCGCTTCCCTTCGCAAAATAAATCTGGTACCAACGAGTAATTTAGGCATTTGATTTTCTATGCCCACATAGAGTCGTACCTTCCGCTTCCTCATGCTGCTGTTACACATGGCCATGACCTCTCCCGCATAATATATAAGTGCAGCGAGCTGAATGTAATACTGCCCTCTCATTGGTCAACCCAAAAGGACGTATTGCGCCAAGTGATAATATAAATTTCAGTTGCCCAATAAGGAGCTGTATTCCATCCAGTGCGTCGCAGTTCCGTATTCAACTTTAACAGAAGCATGCCATATCGATCGGTAGAGTGGGAAAATGGCTGAGAATTCATTAATGGTATGACAGTAAGTCAAAAGTTGTGCAGTTCTCCGTATAAACCTTTTCGGAACTTGACTATTTATTCGACCTAATAAATATTGTATTGATATCCTGTTAAACGCTAACACATAGGTTGGCGCTCTCAGTTTCCTATTTTGCATAGGGTTAGATTTTTAAAGAAAGATAATTTCCCAGGATTTCCTCACTGCTTATTCTGGCTATTTTAAGGACTTTATATATCTTAGGTATTGATAAAAGAACTTTCAATTTTCCTTGTTGTGTCTGATTTATGAGTGTAATTTGGGTTATACAATTCAGCTTGATAATACTTCAGATATAAACCTATCAGAAACTGCTAGCTTCGCAGGGTTACTTGTCACTTCCTGAACTTAAAAGGTAAATTCTAACAACGTGAGCTGACATTTTTTTTTCATTTTTTAAATATTTTGTAATTTGTTTATTTCACTTTCAGAAGCTGGTATTATCTAGTCTGACGCAATTTGTTTTCCTTATTAAATAATTGCTCAAGATAGTATACTTAAGACTAATTCAGTCTGATTTTTCTAGCACATGTTGGCAGCCATGTTGATTAGCTGTGTGCTTTGATAATGCACTATGTCCACAAACACAATATCCCAAAAAATTCAGTCACATTACACGCAAAGAACATAGAGGTACTGACATTCTCTTCCTTAAGCATGTTGTAAATGCAAACTTCACCTTACACATGTAACATTGTCGAAAGTACGTAATATTTGTAGATCGCCCCCATATCTACTTATCTAATATAAATTCGATTTATTACAAAAAGGAGATACAACGATATTCCATAATTTTGTGTTACATCGTTTCCGCCTACTAACTTGTCATTCACCATGTTATTTTACGAAAACAACGATCTGATTAAAATCAGATCTCTACTGTCCTACGTGAAGATTGTTTAGGGGTCATATTCTGCTGACCTATTTTATTACCATAATCGCTAGTTTTATTTATTAGCCAATCAGACGATGACATAAATCCTCGCGTTTGGGAGACTGCGGTGTGGCTGAAGAGGATAAAGATCTGATTCACTTTAAGATATTTTTAAGTTGCATTTCAATCGGCTAATTCAAAGGTTAATGACACCTAAGTGGTCGCTCTCATTATGTAAGACAGTGGAGATCTGATTTTAATCTTATAGGTTAAAACAGCAACAGCGTGACCGTTAGTAGAACATTGTCAATTACTTATTGTTACTTCTAGGTGTGGTCAGATACTATGATCTTGAAATGACAAATCGATTTTAATAGAGACTTTATTTGTGTGAATATGACGGTCGATATCGATATGGACTATTAATCTAGCATTTATATTACGCCATGTGAACACTTCAAAAGCTTCCTGTCATAGTACAAGTAAATTATTCACATGTCTTGACACACTATTTTTGACGAATTTTGGTAACTGAATAGTAGTCAATCACAATAATAAAATGAACAAAACAAAGAAAGAACCAAAGAAAAAAATGTAAAACAATTTATCGAGTTGTAACTGTTAATTAATGTTAAAATCAATTAGATAGACAAAACGCGCTTTATTTATTCCAAAGTTCAAGATGTTCGAAGATAGTAAAAAAATACACATATATTCGCGATATATAATTGGAGATATCCATACCAATACAAAGCTGTTATTAACAATGCAACATGAATATAAAATCTACTAATAATAACTATATATATATATATATATATATATATATATATATATATATATATATATATATATATATATATATATATATGTCTGTATGTGTGTATGTATGTTTTTATGTATGTATATATATATATATATATATATATATATATATATATATATATATATATATATATATATATATATGTGTGTGTGTGTGTGTGTGTGTGTGTGTGTGTGTACAGCAAACAACTGTAGTAATAAAAACTAAATAAAATGCCACCTTGAACTTGAAAAAAAACCAACATGAAATGGCAATTTCATGCGTATTTTCATCTACCTCTTAAATAGATTAAGCTATCGAATGACCTAAAACCTTTTCAAGAAGGCCTTAGTTTACTCTAAATAACATATTTTCATGACTTTTATTCATTTTATTATCAAGACTGGTTTCTTTATCTCCTATGTAAGTGTTCGCACCTTGCCAAGCCTTTGACTTGTATAATCTGTTTAGGTGGGTGCCGCATCCCGGATATGGCAAAATGTCCGGATGTGGCCAAATGCCAGAACATGTAGTTCGCTGCATTTCAGTTGTTACAATTTGTTTTGTACAACTAATGTAGGCAATCAAAGTTTGCATAAATACATTACGAAAGGGCGGAGGTAGAGAAAACATAGTTATGGAAACTCATCAGCGAGAGAGATAACACGGTTTAGGATCATCTTTTCGTTTTATATTTGTTTGTCTCATATCTTCAACAAGTGTAAGGACAACAAGGAATTGTCATGACTATCACGTCTATTCTGTCCTAGCAATTTTAATTAAATTCACAAGTGGTTGATTTCTATGTACTTGTTATACTGGAACAAGATTACAGCAACGGCGATGATAGTAACGCATTAAATTAAAGGTGGGTATGGGCGAATATGGAAGTTGCCTTGGTGCCAAAGGTTGTGGGGCACCAAAATATCTGATAAAAATTAAATTGCAGGAAAATCGTTGACGGGCCGTCATTGTCACCTTCAGCGCCATTTACCCTTAGGATGCTACTAATGACAGACCCTGCGGACGTAATGTGTGGGTTTAAAATGTAAATTTTTCGAACACTTGCCTGCACTGCTATTTAGCATTTGGTCGTTGCATGCATAAATATGCATGCAACGACCAACAGTACATTTCCCCGCATAAATACAACCATATTTGTCACGTGATTGAAAATAGTTGAAGTCTCTTTTTGTAATAATGTACTTTCATTGTGCGTCTCCGCGCAGAGGAAATGACCGGGACATGTCTGGCATCGTCGTGAACCGCATTGTTTGGAAACTGAAAGGCAGTGGACAACGCAGAGGTGACGTGCCTGCTTTACACCTCTGCAGTTACGTGTTTGTTCCCTGTTGCTGCACGGGTAACCGTAGTCATACAATGTAATACATACCATATGTTATATATGTTTTTGTGGTGCGTCATAGTGCCTAAGTAATCTCGTTGTATAGTGTTTTCTGATGTTGATTGACATCGGAAAGAGAACAAATATTTCAACAATATCTCACACACTTGGCAGCACATGTCGACGCTTTTCCACAAATTAAAGTCATTGATTTACAGACTTCACTTTCTATTATGCCTTTTTCGAATACATTCACATTCTCTTACAAGCAAATGGTCGTGTTTTCAAGTTCATTGGCCTACATTTCAGTGGGCTGGGAGTGCCGAAATCAGTTAAAATGATAATAAATATCTTGAACGAAACGAAACTATCTAAACACTTTCTTCACTAGTAGTAAAATTTTATTCGTTTCGTTAAAGAAACATTCTTCAACCTAATCGGATTTGGACATCCTGGCTTCCATCTCATTCCAACCAGCGGAACGGAAAATAAAAATGCACCCATTTGCTGCTGTCAGATTTTGATTTCGTTTCAGGATAAAGACAGCAAAGCATGTAGAATCAATTAGATTAAATTTGCGGAAGAGTGTCGATATGGGCGACCAAGCGTGTGAGATACTTCTGTAAAATTACATCTCTCGTTCTCCTGTCAGTCGATTTGAGAACACGCTACACAGGCCTTTTTTTTAAAAAATCGGCAAAACAAAAATATCACATGGCACGTCTTACGTTGTAAGATTCGGGTAACCGTACATGGCCGAAAATTCTTTGATGGTGTTTTATCTGGGATTTCTTTTTCCTTCTGCTTCGAAAAAACCACTTAACATCATAAGGATCCTTTATAAGTTGTAAACCTTAGTTCTAGAGTTGAAGAAATAAAATTTGAGCTTTTTAATGTAGCTGTCCGTATTGCAAAAGTCTCTTGATGGATGTAAAGATATTCGAAAAAATACATTATCAAACGAACCCTGCATAGTTCATATTATCAAACTATTCAAACCACATAAAGATCAGAGATATTTTTTAAAGCGGCAACTTCAAACACATTCTAGAAGAGTAAATGTCAGTTTTACTTGATGACGTTAGGTGTTGATTATATAACCACATTTGCTCTGTTTAAAAGCTACGTCTATACGACACACCCTATACTTTGTCGTAAGAGTCAACCTTTTAGATCTTAATTTATAAAACTTGAGTTTTTCGTTTTAAAATCATTGTGCAGATAACATGCAGTACATACATACATACATACATACATACATACATACATACATACATACATACATACATACATACATACATACATACATACATACATACATATATATATATATATATACATATATACATAGATAAATACATATATATATATATACATATATATATATATATATATATATATATATATATATATATATATATATATTGAACTATTTGGAAGAATTATATAACACACATATTGAAAGAATGGAGACTTAAAGCTTAAAATTATAAATACCGTATATACTCGAGAAAAAGTTATGTTCAACCGCTAACAAAAAGACCCGTATCTGCCATCTAATAATGTCCAGCATATCAAGGTCTATGTTGTTTGGTTTACTGATTACTCTTTACAAACTGCATTGACCAAGATCAGCTGGTTTATGCAGTTGGACACGATATATAAGCGATAATATACGATAGACCATCACGCATGCGTATTATAATTTGTGTACACGATACACTACAGTTACCAGCTTAGTTGATAACACCACCTCATCACACCCAAAACCACTGTATCTACATATCATGTGGTATATAACTTGTGTTATATCGATATATACAGCGTGTTATATTGACATAAAAAGTGTACTATATTGATAACTCCAAGGTGACTGAAGATCAGCAGCTGCATATAATAATATGTGTGGGAATGCCATTTTGGTTTAGGGCCCTGTTTTGTAGGAAAATGCCATTTCATTCATTGTTTCTGTGCCAAGCCAATGTACGGAAATGCCATTTCACTCATATTTTTGGTGTCCAGTCGTATGTGCGGAAATGCCATCTCATTTATTGTTCCATTCAAAGCACAAATAACATATAGACATCTAACTGCTGACAGAAACCAGAGAAACTAAGCAAAAATAATTTATATATAAAATACACAGTTTATTAATTAGTTCTATGAAATGTGTAATACATTGTTGTTGTGCAATACGTTGTTGTGTTTAGTGTCCTTCTCGGCTGTAGTTTACGTCGTGAGAGATCTCGAAAGCGGAACACTTAGTGACTTTTCGCTTATTGGCGGAAAGATCTGAGCCCGCTCTCATTGATGAACTATTCTCAACGCAAAAGTGCATATTATTTTGCTTTATCCATGTGGATGTTACTATTCAAAGTTTTAAAGAGGATTCTACCTGTGTCATTCGATAATGTTTCAAAAGAGAGCAATTGAAGGATATAAATCAAATTAAAGCAAATTCAGATCATCGTAAATTCTTTGATTGCCCTAAGGGAAAATATGTGACCTCAGCCGAATCAAAGCTCACCTCAATTCATCCAGATGTGAAAACCGTCCCTGATCCTTTCTTCCATGTCTTGCTAATGTAACACTAATAAGCACTGCCATCTTATGTTTCCACCGAAAATTTTTTTTTAACTTTTACCAATTTGTACAGTTGAGATATATTAGAAACTTGTAACATTGGGAATCTATTAAGATGAAAAAGGGTCATAATAGAGTGGTAGAGACAGACTAGCTTTACAGCTATGCCTTTCGTCGTTGAAGCTCACATGATAAATCAACGTGAAGACAAGTCTGTATTCTGCGGAACACTTACATACATTATAACAATATATACACTTTGCATAAAGTATAACTCTACATACACTTTACACACATTATTACTTTATGTACGCCTAGCATACATTATGACTACATGCTGGCAAGTGATAGTGTTCCTTTGATCTCTTGAATACATTATAACTCTACATACACCTTACATACCTTATAACTCTACAAACACCTTGCATACATTATAATTCTATATACACCTTGCATACATTACAACTCTATATACAACTTCCATACAGTTTAACTCTACATACACCTATCATACATTATAACTCTATATACACCTTGCATACAATATAACTATACAGACACATTGCATAAATTATAACCCTATATACACCTTACATACAGTTTAACTATATATGCACCTAGCACACATTATAACTCTACAAACACCTTGCATACATTATAACGATATACACCATGCATACATCATAACTCTACAAACACCTTGCATACATTATAACGATATACACCTTGCATCCATCATAACTCTACAAACACCTTGCATATATTATAACTCTACATAAACCTTGCATACATTCTAACCGTATATACACCTTGCATACAGTTTAACTCTACATACACCTAGCATAAATTATAACTCTATATACACCTTGCATACAGTTTAACTGTAGAAACACCTAACATACATTATAACAATAAACACCTTGCATACATTATAACTCTACATACACCTTGCATACAACATAACTCTACAAACACCTTGCAGACATTATAAATCTATATACACCTGGCATACATTATAACTCTATATACACCTTGCAAACATAATAATTCTACATGCACCTTGCATACAGAAAAACTCTACATATACCTTGCAGACATTATAACTCTACAAACACCTTGCATACATTGTAACTCTATATACACCTTGCATACATTATAACTCTATATACACCTTGCATACATTATAACTCTATATACACCTTGCATACAGTTTAACTCTACATACACTTAGCATACATTATAACTCTATATACACCTTGCATACATTATAACTCTACAAACACCTTGCAGACATTATAACTCTACAAACACCTTGCATACATTATAATTCTATATAAACCTGGCATACATTATAACTCTATATACACCTTGCATACATTATAACTCTACATACACCTTGCATACATTATAACTCTACAAACACCTCGCAGTCATTATAACTCTACAAACACCTTGCATACATTATAACTCTATATACACCTTGCATACTTTATAACTCTATATATACCTTGCATACATTATAACTCAATATACACCTTGCATACAGTTTAACTCTACATATAACTAGCATACATTATAACGCTATATAAACCTTGCATACAGTTTAACTGTACAAACTTGCATACATTATTGCTCTATAAATACCTTGCATACAGTTTAACTCTACATACACCTAGCATACAATGTAACTCTATATACACCTTGCATACATTATGACTCTACATACAGCTTGCTGACATTATAACTCTATATACACCTTTCATACATTATAACTCTACATACACCTTGCAGATATTATAACTCTATATACACCTTGCATACAGTTTAACTGTACAAACACCTTGTAGACATTATAACTCTATATACACCTTTCATACAGTTTAACTTTACATGCACCTTGCATACAGTTTAACTATACTTGTACCTTGCATACATTATAACTCTACATACACCTTGCATACATTATAATTCTATATACACCTGGCATATGTTATAATTCTATAAACACCTTGCAGACATTATAACTCTATATACACCTTTCATACAGTTTAATTATACATGCACCTTGCATACAGTTTAACTATACATGCACCTTGCATACATTATAACTCTACATAAACCTTGCATACATTATAATTCTATATACACCTGGCATACATTATAATTCTATAAACACCTTGCAGACATTATAACTCTATATACACCTTGCATACAGTTTAACTATACATGCACCTTGCATACATTATAATTCTACTTACCACCTGCATACATTGCAAATCTACATGCACCTTGCATACATTGTAACTCTATGTATACCTTGCATACATTATAACTATACATACACTTTGAATACATTCTAACTCTATATACACCTTGCATACATTATAACTCTACAAACACCTTGCATACATTATAACTCTACAAACACCTTGCATACATTATAATTCTATATACACCTGGTATACAATATAACTCTAATACACCTTGCATACATTATAACTCTACATACACCTTGCATACATTATAACTCTACAAACACCTTACAGACATTATAACTCTACAAACACCTTGCATACATTGTAATTCTATATACACCTGTCATACATTATACCTCTATATACACCTTGCATACATTATAACTCTGCAAACACCTTGCATACATACACCTTGCAGACATTATAACTCTATATACACCTTGCATACAGTTTAACTGTACAAATACCTTGCAGACATTATAACTCTACATACACCTTTCATATAGTTTAACTATACATGCACCTTGCATACAGTTTAACTATACATGCACCTTGCATACAGTTTAACTATACATGCACATTGCATACATTATAACTCTACATAAACCTTGCATACATTATAATTCTATATACACCTGGCATACATTATAATTCTATAAACACCTTGCAGACATTATAACTCTATATACACCTTGCATACAGTTTAACTATACATACACCTTGCATACAGTTTAACTATACATGCACCTTGCATACATTATAATTCTACTTACCACCTGCAATCATTGCAAATCTACATGCACGTTGCATACATTGTAACTCTATGTACACCTTGCATACATTATAATTATACATACACTTTGAATACATTATAATTGTATATATACCTTGCATACATTATAACTCTACAAACACCTTGCATACATTATAACTCTACAAACACCTTGCATACATTATTACTCTATATACACCTTGCATACATTATAACTCTATATACACCTTGCATACAGTTTAACTCTCTATACACCTAGCATACATTATAACTCTATATACACCTTGCATACATTATAACTCTACAAACACCTTGCAGACATTAAAACTCTACAAACACCTTGCATACATTATAATTCTATATACACCTGGCATACATTAAGACTCTATATACACCTTGCATGCATTATAACTCTACAAACACCTTGCAGACTTTATAACTCTACAAATACCTTGCATACATTATAACTCTATATACACCTTGCATACAGTTTAACTCTACATACACCTAGCATACATTATAACTCTATATACACCTTGCAGACATTATAACTCTATATACACCTTGCATACAGTTTAACTGTACAAGCACCCTGCATACATTATTGCTCTATAAATACATTGCATTCAGTTTACCTCTACATACACCTAGCCTACAATATAACTCTATATACACCTTGCATGCATTATAACTCTACATACACCATGCAGATATTATAACTCTATATACACCTTGCATACAGTTTAACTATACATGCACCTTGCATACAGTTTAACTATACATGCACCTTGCATACATTATAACTCTACATACACCTTGCATACATACACCTTGCAGACATTATAACTCTATATACACCTTTCATACAGTTTAACTATACATGCACCTTGCATACAGTTTAACTATACATACACCTTGCATACATTATAATTCTATATACACCTGGCATACATTATAATTCTATATACACCTTGCAGACATTATAACTCTATATAGACCTTGCATACAGTTTAACTATAAATGCACCTTTCATACATTATAATTCTACTTACCACCTGCATACATTGCAAATCTACATGCACCTTGCATACATTATAATTATACATACACTTTGAAAATATTACAACTCTATGTACACCTTGCATACATTATAAATCTACATTCACCTTGAATACATCATAACTCTACATATACCCTGAAAACATTATTACTCTACATACGGTTTTGATATGTTATAACTCTATATACACCTTGCATACGTTAGAACTCTACATGCGCTGTTCATACATTATCACTCTAATACTTTTCCATGCATTATACTCTACATACGTTTTTCATACATTTAACTACATACGCTTTTCATACAATATATATATACTTTTCATACCTTATAACTTTACATATAATTTTCATACATTATAACTATACATATACTTTTCATACATTATAACTATACATATACTTTTCATACCTTATAACTTTACATGCGCTGTTCATACATTATCGCTCTACATACGTTTCTCATGCATTACAACTCTACACACCCTTTTCATACATTTAACTACATATTCTTTTCATACATATAATTATACATATACTTTTCATACATTATAACTCTACATATACGTTTCATACAATTTAACTATACATATACTTTTCATGCATTATAACTCCATATACGTTTTTTGGGCATCATAACTCTACATATACTTTTCATGCAGTATAACTCTACATACGCTTTTCATACATTATAACTACATACGCTTTTCATACATTATAACTATACATAAACTTTTGATACATTATAAATGTACATGCGCTGTTCATACATTATAAATATACATAAGCTATTCATGCATTATAACTATACATATACTTTTCATACATTATAACTCTATATACGCTTTCCGTGCATTATAACTCTACATACGCTGTTCATACATTACAACTATACATATACTTTTCATACATTATAACTCTACGTATACTTTTCATACACTATAACTCTATAAACACTTTGCATACTCTATAACTCTAAATGATTTGCATACATTATAACTACATACACTTAAACAAAAACAGTTTGATTACACGCAGGCGGGTCAAAACGTCTAACACTTATCATACGCAGACGAATCGAATTCTTCTGCGGAACACGGCATTTATGGGCTTACGTTTGGGTTCATTAATTGATTTAATGTTCTCGTATGTTGCTAAGAATATAAAAATAAATGTTGGCACGTGATGAACTATAATGTATGCAACTTGAAAGTACTGAACGTTATGGCAATTCCATGTAGGTCAGTTCTAAGTGATTCCTATATCCACTGTTGCAGTATACATAAGAAACCTAGGATAGGTTAGTTTGAAGCGACGATAAAGGGACAAATTAAACATACCAAATATGTTGTTCTCAGCAGGTAACCTATATATCGAGGGGTGTCCTTGAAGCTCCTTACTTATCTGCATTCATGTTTTTCTTTTCACTATCTTAAAAACAAAACATTATATTTGTTTTCATTTAAACAAAATCTTGTCTTTTAAACAATTACACGGTACAAAAATAAAAGAATAATATATTTTGACGTTTCGTTGTTGTTTATAGTGTTCTCTATAGAAGTTAGACATGTATCAATTATATGAATGGTAAATAGACATGCAACCGCAACCTAATAATGGGATTTCTTGACACTGCTTTTAGAAATAGATGTTCATTTCATTGAGGTGTCCTTCCATACAGATTTTTTAATGACTCCTACATCCCGTAACAATATTCCATTTACATCTATGAATTAAAACAGTTAACATGTGGTTCTGTGTCCAATTAAAAGTGTAATACATTGGACACAGCCGTGGTCAACATTTAATGGAATTCCTTATTAAACACGTAAATTTATATAAAACCCTTTAAACTCCATTGAGGACCATTACCAACCCTACTATCCTGGATTATCTAGCCCTTTAAATTTGGCAATCTAAGACATCTTCTTTTTATGTTTCTCATAAGAGGATGTAACTCTTACAATTTGTCTATTTACTTCTCATATTTACTTCCCTTAGTCCATAGAAATCTGCGTTTGCAACTAGGATTGTGATCAAGTTTAATCACTGTCGAGAAATTTTAATTTTTATTACATTTGAAAAGATAGTTTATTATAGCAAGCAGTGAATATGAAAATAGTCACCAATCAATCAATCAATCCATCCATCCATCCATCCATCCATCCATCCATCCATCCATCCATCCATCCATCCATCCATCAATCAATCAATCAATCAATCAATCAGCTCATAATGAATCAGTTAATGACCTTAAATGAAAAAACTTTTTAGACTGATTTTTTTAGGTGTATGAACTTAGGGAAAGTAACAAAAGTAGGTCAGTAGGTCAGCGTCAGGCATAAGAACTCGCCATTACCAGCCCAATCCAAAGCCATAACCAGACTTAATCACAATGGTTAAGAAATAACATTACCAAATACATGCTGTTAGGCAAAGACAGATAAATAAGCAGAAACTACAATGCCCCTGCTATTAAATATATCCAGAAATTTTACACGAGACAGTTAAAGCTTTTATTATTATTATTATTATTATTATTATTATTATTATTATTATTATTATTATTATTATTATTATTATTAGTAGTAGTAGTAGTAGTAGTAGTAGTAGTAGTAGTAGTAGTAGTAGTAGTAGTAGTAGTAGTAGTAGTAGTAGTAGTAGAGGAACCATTAAATAAAATAAAACACTCATGTGTACACACACTTTAAAAAATACTCTCAGGTTGTTAAGCAGACACCAGCACCCCGAATTTCTAGCAATAATATAATTGCTAGTATAGAGAAATGTCAGAGACACTCAAGTCTGAAAATCAGGTCACATTGACCAACATTTTGGCTGAGTGACACCTAGAGATACATCCACATACCAGTTTTCATGAGTGTCGCAGAATTAGGGCCCAAAACGTGAGATTGCACAAAAGTCACAATACCGCTCAGATGGCCTAATAGTTAGGGCGTCCGCCTCCGATATGGAATGTCTCGGATTGGAGTCTTGGCTGAATTATATACCAAACACTTTGAAGAATGATACTAACAGCTGCCTCGCTGGGAGCTCAGTATGAAGAAGTTAGTGTTAGGACTGGTCGGCCTGGCCTCAGCATAATGTGACCATGACCCAGTGCTAGACATCACTATAATATGCCACAGAGCAGACCTCGTAGCGATATGACTGAACTTTTGTTTCAAAGCTACCTTAAAAATCCAAAATCTCTCTCTCTCTCTCTCTCTCTCTCTCTCTCTCTCTCTCTCTCTCTCTCTCTCTCTCTCTCTCTCTCTCTCTCTCTCTCTCTCACACACACACACACACATGCACACACAAGTCAGTCAGTCGTGAAAATTATGTCCCAGTGGACTACTTTAAAAGATATACTTACCTTGATATACATTCACACTGCAATTTTCGTAATGTATGCGAAATAGTATGTGAGAAGTTTGTTATGTATATTTAATTTAATTATTTGTTTGTTAGTTTCAAACTTTTTCAAAATTTCATTACATGTTTTTGTAATGTAACATCGAGTTCAGTTTTGTTTTACCTGATATTTGTTTTCTTTATGTCATTGATAAACAAATAATAATAGAAACACTGTTTCCAGTTGCTGACCTCGTTTCAGAATAAGTAAAACTTTTGGTAAACACCATTTTAATACATTTTCCCCCTTTCTCAGAGTAAGAATCATTACGCTAACTCAAGGTCATACCTGAATTACGTAGCAAGTAGCCATATATCAATTTTCGCAAGCTTGTATTTTTTTCTCTAGAAGAATTAACTATTGACCCTCATCCGGGAATCTGTTTTGCGTCTTTTGTAGTCGTATAAACTGTTGTTTTTTATAGAAGTTTGTTAGGCTCCAAACAATTGACACATTAAGTTGCTATTATGTTGTGACTAGTTTGTGTTGAATTTTTTTTTTCTTCAAGTTATTGAATTCAGGTGATCTTTTTCCCTGGAAATACATAAATGCTCCAACAATATTCTTGGATAAGACATTTATTGGAAGTTATACGGAATTCAAAATTGGAATGATATTTTCTGTGATTCATCAAAGGACTTTTGACCCAACTGCACTTTGCAGACCATTGGAGACGTCACCGCTTTCCATTTTAGATTTCATTGGGACCAGAACTCAGTTTCATTCAGGACTATTTATTGCTTGGATATCTATTTTTTTAATTTTTGGATTATTTCTGGATTTAATTAATAAAACTGTAATCTTTTTTTTTTCCTTCTAATATTTCCTTTTGTATACTAGAGAAATAAATTATCTGCTAAATTTTATATAGTGTTGTCTTTACTCTTTTCTGTTACTTATATTAAGAGCATAGGCTCATAACAGGTTAAGGATGCAACGACGGGATATCTAAGAATAGTCACTCAAGCATGAATATATGGTAGTCTATTGCTGATATTGTTGCGTCAGTCTAGCATGATTATATGCCAACCTATTGTTAGTATTAGTGGGTCACTCCAGCCGGCAGATATTGTAATCTATTGCTGGTATTACTGAGTCACTCTAGCGTGAAGATATTGTAACCTATTGTTGGGATTATTAAATCACACCAGCGTGAATACATTGTAACCTATCGTTGGTATTACTGAGTCACTCAAGCCTGAATATATGGTAGCGAATTGCTGGTATCACTGATTCACTAAATCGTGAATAAAATATAACCTATTGTTAATATATATTTTCTTTAAGACGCATGAACATTCCAGTTTTCATGAATGATGGTAGCAAAAGGTTATTTTAAAGTATAATGAACAAATTGCTAAAAACTCAAAAAAAAAAACAGCTCAATAAGGTTACACTGACCTAGTTTGCGTATTGTTGAACTGCCTTCATCGATATGTATCAATTTAATTTTCATGAGCGTAGGTCAAAGAAATGTCAAGATATTTGGGAATTAACGATCGAACCTAGGATAAAAATGTCACTCAAGTGTGCAAAATATGCATGATTGACATAGTATTGATATAGCCGAGCTTTTTTGCCGATATGTGCATAATCAAAATCAATTTTCATAAGTGTTTGTGAAATAAGGTCAAATATAATGATGGTAAAACGAACAGATGAAAACAAATTGCTGAAAATACAAGTCACTAATGTGTGAAATTAAGTCTTAGTGATCTTATTTTGACCGGGTTGCTCTTCTTTAGATACTTTCAGCTACGAATTTTCATACCTGTATGTGAATTAGGGTCTGACGTAGTGACCGTTGCGAAATACAGAAAAGGGAGCTAATAAACGAACGAACGAGCACAGGAAGTGAACAAACACGATACTATATCGCCTCCAAATTTCATTGGCGAGGGCATAAAAACGGTAAGTCTGTAATTTGCGACAGTGGCGGTAATATTTCAATCCGAGAAAGCGTAAAACAAGAAGAGCAGAAAAGAGAATAGAACAGGCACACAAAAGCAACGGAATTTAATAATAATCTGCAGAGATCGATAGTGAGAAAGCATCATGCATTCGACATTACCTTGCTAAATCAAGATCAGTCTGTCGAGCACAGCACTTGTTTCTATCAGGAAAATTTGGAAACTAATAAAATCACTTCCACTACTTCCATAACATACCAAAAGTTGCCTAGCTTGGCGCTCAGCATTAAGAGGTTAGTGTTAGGACTGGTTGGCCTGGTGTCAGGATATTGAGATTGGGTGGGGCATCATGCTACATGTCTGCTGCATGATGCCCCTGGTGCAAGACATCACTATAAACTGCTACACTGCAGACATCGTAGCGATAAGACTGAAAAATTGTTAAAGCTACGTTAAAAATCTAAATCACACACACACGCGCGCGCGCGCACACACACCTACACACAACACATAATAACTGACTAGCCGTTTGAAAACTGACCACTCGATGATTTCAGGCTAATTTTCTTACAGGCCATCCGACTGTGCATTTAGTCATTCAAACCTTAGAACGCAGTAAAGATGATACTTCATTCCTTTCTTTCTCCCATTTACAATATAAACATGTTCTTGTTGTTTGTTTTTTTTTAATCGTGTCTTGTCTACTGGAGCCCGTGTAGAGGACAACACTTCCGTTTTACTTCGGAGAGAACGTAACTTCTGAAGCATTATGTTTATAAAAGATAAATACTGAAAAAAACAGGTTAAATTAAAATTAAAACCAGGTTTACTTTTCATTTAAGATCATTTAGTAAATACAGTTTCGTATTTTTTTTACAAATAATATCTTCCTTTGCAATATAGTCAGTATTGTATATTACTTTTACGCAAGGGTCTTGATCCTTAAGTTATATGTATCGAAGAAGAGTTATCCCAATGTCAGGTTTCGTGTAAAGAGGTAAATTCGATTAGTTGCTTTCATTTCAGGGGGAAAAAAATCGTCATTAACAAAATGTTTTCCTCCACATAAGAATATGTTAGACAAAAAAGTTAATACAGTGAAAAATATCACAAATTATAATCATTGCGTGGCATTTGATACATTATTTTAATGAAAGAACCAGTCACAAAAACAATCACAATCTAGTCACACTCCTCCAAAAATAGGCAGGAGTGGACAAGACACGAATCAACGGAGAAACTTCGAGTAAAAGTGCACATAAAATAACAAGAAAAAATAACCAGTATTGGTACATATGTAGTCAACGAGGGAAAGGTATGAAGTGTCTTCTTTATGGTGGTTTAAGGTATATTCTTGCTGTTGGATTTATGCATTTTTTCAGCATTTGATATATACACACGGCTGCCAGTACTGACGTAGGAAGAAACATTGAATCACGGGAAGCTTTCTCATACATCCACGCTGGTCTAAGTAAGACTGAAACATGGGGATAGAAGTGAGATGTAAGAATGATCTATAAAGGCGAACACCTTAGACCTCTATAGCCCCCTCCCTTTTGACGGCCATGGTTTCAGGTATATATTAATACAAGTACTATATATATATATATATATATATATATATATATATATATATATATATATATATATATATATATATATATATATATATATATATATATATATATATGTGTGTGTGTGTGTGTGTGTGTGTGTGTGTGTGTGTGTGTTGTGCTTGACACTTTTTATGAGACAGCAGATCAGGATCTATTCTGTGTTGTTGGATTTACAAGCGGGTATATACGGTATTAATGGATTCATATGTCATGGTGGTTCACAATTGAACTTTGTAATCATGTAAATATAAATCGAACTTTCTAGTCATGCAAAAAGGATTTCTTATTTTAAAGATACAATAAATACAAAGCAATCCGGAAAGGACTTCTTTTATATTGTTTTCATATAATGAAATTGCGACAATCATCGTTTCCACTCACCCACCCACTTAAATATTATATATTGGCCTAGCAAGCAGTCAAAATATCGACTCACTTTCTATGTACAATTTCAGAGCCATTCATTGATTTCTGATGACTTAAGCGATACATGCAGTTGGAATTCAATTATAAAGCACGATGCATTGTCACGTGATTATTGATTTGCATACCGCATTTACCATACCTAGTCTACATCGCAAATTCGTATATGAAACAATATGCAAAGAACTTTGAAACGTTGTACAATTAGTCTTTTCCTATCTTTCTCCTCGACACCTTTTGTCACCAACATCACTATCACAATTTCTGCTACAAGCAATAATATCGGTGGTACTACTGCTACTACTACTACTACTACTACTACTACTACTACTACTATAATTACTACTACTGCTACAACTACTGCTGTTGTTGCTACCATTACTGTCGTAAGTACTGCTATTGCTACAAGTACTACAGCTACTTCAACTACTACAACTATTACAAGTACTACTGCTACAATTAAAACAACTACTACTACTACTACAAAGACTACCACTGCTACTAAAAGTACTATTACTGGTACCGTGTATTACTACTGCTACAAATATTACTGGTACCGTGTATTACTACTGCTACAAATACTACTAGTACTAGTATTACTACTACTACAAATATTACTACTGTAAGTACTATTACTGTTACAGTAAGTACTACTACAAGTATTACTACTACTACTACAAATACTACTAAATCTACAATTTCTACTACAAGTCTTCTGTATAGCTCAGTCGCGGGTTCAAACCGCGGCCGAGTCATACCAACGACTTAGAAAAATGTACTATCAACTGTCTCGCTTGCCGCTCAGCATTAAGAAGTTAGTGTTATGATTGGTCGGCTTGGTCTCAGTATAATGTGACTGGGTGGGATATTATGCTACATGTTTGCAGCATGATGCCCCAGTAATAGATATCACTATATACTGCCACAACGCAGATATTGTAAAGATATGACTGAGAAGTTGTTAAAGCTACGTTAAAAATCTAAATCATATACACACATGTATTACTGCTACTACAAAAACTAGTACTATTACGGCTACATGTACTACTACAAGTCTACTATCTCAAGTACTACTACAAGTAGTAATTCTACTACAAGTACTACTACTACTACTACTACTACTACTACTACTACTACTACTACTACTACTACTACTACTACTACTACAAATACAAGTATGATTCTTACAAAGACCGGGCATGGGGATGTAGAATAGGTCTTATGCGCCCTTCCACGTTTGGTAATATTCGATTAATGGAAGCAGAAGTCGCTGTGGCTCAGAGGTTAGCTTGCTGAAGTTGACCGAAAGAGCGTGTGTTTAAATCTTACCACTGGATCAGGCCACCATGTTGACCGAAATCTTACCACTGGATCAGGCCACCATGTTGACAGAAATCTTACCACTGGATCAGGCCACCATGTTGACCTAAATCTTACCACTGGATCAGGCCACCATGTTGACCGAAATCTTACCACTGGATCAGGCTGTTGCATCCTTCCGGCAAGATACTTTGCTCCATTTGCCCTAGTTAGCCTACATGTTCTACTGTTCCGTTAACACTAATCCAATCCACTCCACAAGTATGAAAATACACTAATCCAATCCATTCCACAAGGGTGAAAATACACTAATCTAATCCATTCCACAAGTATGAAAATACACTAATCCAATCCATTCCACAAGAGTGAAAATATACTAATACAATCCATTCCACAAGTATGAAAATACACTAATCCAATCCATTCCAGAAGTATGAAAATACACTAATCTAATCCATTCCAAAAGGGTGAAAATACACTAATCCAATCCATTCCACAAGTATGAAAATACACTAATCCACCCATTCCACAAGTATGAAAATACACTAATCCAAACCATTCCACAAGTGTGAAAATACACTAATCCAATCCATTCTACAAGTATGAAAATACACTAATCCAACCCATTCCAAAAGTATGAAAATACACTATTCCAATCCATTCCACAAGGGTGAAAATATACTAATCCAATCCATTCCACAATAGTGAAAATACACCAATCCAATCAATTCTACAAGGGTGAAAATACATTAATCCAATCCACTCCACAATAGTGAAAATACACTAATCCAATCCATTCCACAAGTATGAAAATACACTAAACCAATCCACTCCACAATAGTGAAAATACACTAATCTAATCCATTCCACAGGGGTGAAAATATACTAATCCAATCCATTCCACAAAAAAGTATGAAAATACACTAATCCAATCTACTCCACAATAGTGAAAATACCCTAATCTAATCCATTCCACAGGGGTGAAAATACACTAATAAGACATCATTTTCCACACTGCTACTTCCTTTGTTTTTTGTTGGTTTCTTTTTGTTTGCTATTTTTACGTTTAGCATATTCTTATTCACTTATAATCGTGTTGGTTCCTGTAAAATTCCAAGGCAAAACATTCTATCTTATACTCTCCACTTTCGAGTATGAGCGCATGGCTGAGCCAACTATGGCGAATGAAAGTGAGGCGATGGGTGCAGTTATTCGAGGTACGAGTTGAATTTTTGCTTATATATATATATATATATATATATATATATATATATATATATATATATATATATATATATATATATATATCCGCGCTCTCTCGTTTTCAGCCCCTGCTCGGATTAGGTCAACGGTACGAGAGTTTATCGCATCTCAATGGATAGATACAAAGCTGGGAAGCTCTCTCTCTCTCTCTCTCTCTCTCTCTCTCTCTCTCTCTCTCTCTCTCTCTCTCTCTCTCTCTCTCGTTTTCAGCCTCTGCTCGGATTGGGTCAACGGTACGAGAGTTTATGGCATCTCAATGGATAGATACAAAGCTGGGAAGCGCTCAGGCAATAAAATGTTGTCACGTCATAAAAAGAAAAAACACGCGCCAAGAACAGGATGCTCGAATGACAATTGACCTGTCTGAAGACCTTGAACAGATCAACGACTTCGCCAACCGGATGTGATCAATAATCAAGCTGGAATGGATTGCTTCGAAAGAAAGACAACTTCTTTTGGCAAGCTAAAAGTGAAGATCAAATAAGAGAATACTGAGTCGGATACCCATCTGGGGATTATAGAACATCCCAGAGGCGGTTCAGAGAGAATATTTGTAATGCGCCTATTAACTTTTGAGGGCCCAGCAAAACGTCTATGCGTGTAAGCCCAAAATACACACTCGTCCTCTTAAACGGAGTACCATTTGTATGGCTTTTTGATGGCCATCATCAACGGAATCCAAAATATGAACCTTCTGAGGTATATTAATGCAACAGTAGGTGCTGACCTTGACTCAATGCTCGACATAATGACACTTGGAAGATGAATGACAATGGGCAGATACAACATGAACTTTGCCTCTTCCGTGACCTCTGCATCAGAAATACATACTAACAACCAGACAAAGCCTCAACACAAGATGTCATGGAGAGATCCAAGATCTGGCCTTTTTTAACTACTGATCATCGTCAGACTCATCTTCCTCGGAAGCGTCCTCGTCACTTGTTCCTACCATTTCACTGACTTCGAAACGGATATGTCTTTGGTATGCAGTAAGTTCATACTTAAGCAAAGAAATTTCACCGGTCGAAACATAAAGGAATAACCGATTTAATGTCAGCATCACATCCTGCAAAGAGAAGTTACAGCAGTACACTGACTCCCTAAAACAAGCTCTCAGCTCCAGCTGCCATAGAATAAGCACCCAGCATAATTCTATCGTCAGTACAGCCCTGTCAGTTTTTATTACAAATAGCAAACCAAGACCAATGATTGATCCCATGTAAACACTAATGAAATGATCCAAGTCAAACGTGTAGCTGTTGTCAAATGCAAGAGCGTCCCAAAGCAGCAAACTTTGCTAGAAATGAGACCTGCTACAATCAACACTCGACAGCATGAAAGACGCTGTGTCAACGACCATTGACTATAGCTATGTCAGAACATCTAGACATCAACAAAGGCAATAGGGTTCCATTTAAAGAATAGAGCCCTTCTAAATCAGGTACAGGGGTGGCCATGAATGATCGCAACAAGAAAATTGGGATGATCGGTAGATCACAACTCCGAGTGTACTCCCGGGAAAATATCGTATAATGATGCAACCATCAGCTGATGTAACCCTCAACGTCATCCAGACCTTACCTACGTTTGGCGAACTAGACGATGAACCTAGCAAACAGAACATCTCCTGGATAAGATGGCATACCAACAGAAGTCGTAAAATGAGCAAAACCTATCCTACTCAAAGACATCCACGGGCTTTTTATTTATGCTGGAAAGAGGGTGAACTACCACAAGATCTGACAAACGATAAAATCATCATACTCAAAGAAGGGCGATAGGATCGATTCCAATAACTATCGCAGTATTTCCATGCTGAGTAACATAGGAAATGTGTTTTACCCAATTGCCCGAAACAGACTTCAGAAATTTGAAAAACGAGTCTACCCTTAGTTGTCTTACTTAAACAACTGACAAATAATTGCTGGGAAAAGACAGGACCAATCTACACATCTTTTCATTGGTCAAAAAAGAACTTTCGACATTGTCATCAGAAGCGGATTGTTCAAGGTGCTAGAAAAGATCTGATGTCCCCCGAATCTCTCCAACCTGACCCAGTTATTCCATAAAAACATGCATAGCACAGTTCAGTTTGACGGCTTAGTCTCAGGGAGTTCTGAGTTACACAGGGGAATCAAGCAGGGATGTGTTCTTTCCCGTACACTGTTCGGCATATTTTTCTCTCTCATGCTAAAATATTCTTTTACATAAGGTCAGATTGAAAAGTCTACAACCTCATCGTCTCAGAGCCAAAATCAGATCTGCAAGGTTCTTATCCGTGACCTACTCTTTGCAAGTGATAAGCCCACTTCAGTTCATCTCTAAAACATCATTGACCAATTTTCACAAGAGTATCAAGACTTGGGGTTTTACATCTGTCTTAAAATACAAATGGTGGTGATGGTTAAGCTGCCGAAGAGCCAGCCGCCAACAATATCAATAACTTCATGCCTGAAGTTATCAGTAGATTAATACACACTTGGTCTACCATCAATGGCAACCTTTATTTTTAACGCCGAGGTCAACAATGTATAGTCTGAGCATGAGGGACCAGAGCAACAACAAGCTTACTTAGCACAACAAGCTTACTTAGCACAAAAAGCTTTCTTAACACAACAAGCTTATTTAACACAACAAGCCTACTTAACATAACAAGCTTATTTAACACAACAAGCTTACTTAGCACAACAAGCCTACTTAACACAACAAGCTTACTTAACACAACAAACTTACTTAGCACAACTAGCTTACTTAACACAACAAGCTTACTTAACACAACAAGCATACTTAACACAACAAGCCTACTTAGCACAACAAGCTTACTTAACACAACAAGCTTACTTAACACAAACCTACTTAGCACAACAAGCTTACTGAGCACTACAAGTATACTTAACGCAACAAGCTTGCTTAATACAACAATCTTACTACAACAAGCCTACTTAGTACAACAAGCTTACTTAACACTACAAGCTTACTTTACACAACAAGCTTACTTAACGCAACAAATTTACTTAGCACAACAAGCCTACATAACACAACAAGCTTACTTAACGCAACAAGTTTACATAGCACAACAAGCCTACATAACGCAACAAACTTACTTAACACAACAAGCTTACTTAACACAACAAGCCTACCTAGCACAATAAGCCTACTTGGCACAACAAGCCTACTCAACACAACAAGCTTATTTAACACAACAAGTTTACTTAGCACAACAAGCCTACTTAACACAACAAGCTTACTTAATACAACAAAATTACTTAGCACAACAAGCCTACTTAACACAACAAGCCTACTTAGCACAACAAGCTTACTTAGCACAACAAGCCTACTTAACACAACAAGCCTACTTAGCACAACAAGCTTACTTAACACAACAAGCTTACTTAAAACAAATCTACTTAGCACAACAAGCTTACTGAGCACTACAAGTTTACTTAACGCAACAAGGTTACTTAGCACAACAAGCTTACATACCACAACAAGCCTACTTAGCACAACAAGCTTACTTAACACAACAGGCTTACTTAACACAAACCTACTTAACACAACAAGCTTGCTTACCACAAAAAGCCTACTTAACGCAACAAGCTTAGTTAACACAACAATCTTACTTACCACAACAAGCCTACTTAGTACAAGCTTACTTAACACTACAAGCTTACTTTACACAACAAGCATACTTAAAGCAACAAATTTACTTAGCACAACAAGCCTACATAACGCAACAAGCTTACTTAACACAACAAGCTTACTTAACACAACAAGCCTACTTAGCACAATAAGCCTACTTAGCACAACAAGTCTACTTAACACAACAAGCTTACTTAACGCAACAAGCTTTCTTAACACAACAAGCTTACTTAGCACAACAAGCCTACATAACGCAACAAGCTCACATAACACAACAAGCCTACTCAGCACAATAAGCCTACTAAGCACAACAAGCCTACTTAACACAACAAGCTTACTTAACGCAACAAGCTTACTTAACACAACAAGCTTACTTAGCACAACAAGCCTACTTAACACAACAAGCATACTTAACACTATAAGCTTACTTAACACAACAAGTTTACTTAGCACAACAAGCCTACATAACACAACAAGCCTACTTAACGCAACAAGCTTACTTAACACAACAAGTTTACTTAGTACAACAAGCCTACATAACACAACAAGCTTACTTAACGCAACAAGCTTACTTAACACAACAATATTACTTAGCACAACATGCCTACTTAGCACAACAAGCTTACTTAAGACTACAAGCTTACTTAACACAACAAGCTTACTTAACACAACAAGTTTACTTAGCACAACATGCCTACATAACACAACAAGCTTACTTAGCGCAACAAGTTTACTTAGCACAACAAGTTTTTTTTAACACAACAAGTCTGCTTAACACAACAAGCTTATTTAACACAACAAGCTTACTTAACACAACAAGTCTAAATGTACCAAGAAAAGAGGCTAAACACCTTTCACTTAATGGGGGGGGGGGGTCTCTGACACATTCGTGGTCCTATATATATATATATATATATATATATATATATATATATATATATATATATATATATATATATATATATATATATATATATATATATATAGTGTGTGTGTATATATAATCGTATATGTCTGCGTCATGATGTCCCAATGCTAGACATGACTATAAATTGGTCACGCTGCAAACATCGGTGAATTATGAGTGTAACAAACAAGATTGTCACAACACGCCATCAATATAATTTGAAATTAGAAAGATACGGTGCATATCACTATTTCGCTATTAAACAGTACATTACTCTCCATTACAAGAGAGAAACAAAATAAAGGTTGGGTATCATTCGCCCTATTATAGTTTGGTTCCCTACTAGATTACTACACCTGGTTACTTCTTGTCAGTTGTAAAGTAGAGCTGTTCAAGAAAGATTAGTAAGTTTAATCATCGAACGGCTTGCAGTATATATCGAATTAGTGTGTTTTTAATGTAGCTAAACATTTTTTTCCCAGTCATATCGCTACGATGCCTACAGAGTGACAGTTTAAAGTCATGTCTAGAACTGGGACATCATGATGCAGACATGTAGCATCATGCCCCATCCAGTTTCATTGTCCTGATACCAGGCCGACCAGTCCTAACACTAACTTCTTCATGCTGAGCGCCAAGCAAGGCAGCTGCAAATACGATTTGTATGCGTCTTTGGTATGATTCGGCCGGATTTCAAACCCGCTACCTCCTGCATCAGGGGCGGACGCTCTAATCACTAGACTACCGAAGCAGTCCAGACGAAATCAGCCTAGAATAACTAAGTTTTGGAAAAGTTAATTTGAAAACATTACCCCCTCCACAACCCCCAAACCCCTCAATCTTAGGTTATCAGTCCGTATTCTTACAATATTATGACAACTATATTCTTATGATAAGAACAAGATATAAGTCTGTGAGACAGGCATATAGATAAATTTATAGATATGTATATAGCACATTTGAGCTAGTTAACTTGGCTAAGTTGTGCAGTAGACCTGCGTCGACGTAAATAGGCATTAACACATGAAAGACGGTGTACATGCTTTCATTAACCAGGTCTTCCCAATAAACAACAGATGTAAAAACATGTACTCTCTCTCGTAGGTTGTAAAAGGAAGTTGGCACATGCTTTGTATGTCTTTAATATGATATAACGCCCCCTAGTTGATCAGTGGACTGTTCCAGTTGAGAAATGACAAATGACGAGTTCCCATTTTGAGGATTCAGGAATTTCCAAGTGACACGAAATCGATATTAGACAACAAATAGACCGCTTTCACAGCGAAGTCTGATGTACTCGTACACTTTGTGTAACCAGTGGCTTAAAATGTAAAAAACAGCGCAGAAATGCACGTAATTAACACATCGTTTGTACAGAACATTAGGATTGGCCTTTCGGATGGATCATTGAGGTCATCATAGTGCACGTGTAACAGGTGTAGTGGTGTAAAGAAATTGTTCCTGGACATCGGTACAAACATCTGTTGGTTCCACCCAGTAGCAGTCATATCCATAGTGTCATGGGAACTCAAAGTTACACAACAAGTCTTGTGAAAGGTAAGTGGATCATTATATTTATTTCAACATATACAAACTATAATTTATTGCAGCAACTTTATATCACGACTCGCTTCAGATGTAGAAGTTATGTGTTTCTGGACAACGAGTTTGTGTCCGATCACTTTTTCTTTTTGTCTTTCTGTCTGTCTGTCTGTCTGTCTATCTCTCTCTCACACATACACAGACACACGAGCGCGCGCGCGCTGCGAAATCTTCATTTTCTTTATTAGTGCAGGTAGTAAAACACTATCTGAGACTGTCAAACATGAACCCAAGGTTGACCAGTTTAGTTCAATTCAGTTCAATTAATGGCATAAAATGAAATCTATTGACATGATTATCTGCAGCATACCAAACATTTTCACGGACGTACACGCAGTAAATACAATAAGACAGGTGACATACATATATGAAAACCAGTTTGCTAATATCCTACTCATTCCCAAGAAGCATTGGTTTCTATGTCCAGTCATTTATTCAAAAATTTCTGAGATTAATTGTTGAAGAAAGTTTCTCTCTCAATCTGTACATATTGATAATCAAAACAAAATTTGTGTCATAATTAATTGCAATAATTATAAATGTAGTCATTCACTGTGCTGAATCATTGATTATATATCGATTAATTTGATGAAGTTTGTCAACAGGGCATAATAAGATGGCATACAGCTAACAAAATGGTGTTTTATGGTCATCTGTACAAATTTACATCGCCAATAGATTAGTTGCTGCGACAGAATTTTCTTTTGTTTTCATATATATATATATATATATATATATATATATATATATATATATATATATATATATATATATATATATATATATATATATATATATATATATATAAACAGCTGCTCCTTCTACTATTTTCCTCAGCGAAGAGAATTTTGAGAGAATGTGAATTTTAAAGCTTTCTGCAAGTTCAAAATATACTCCCATTTCAAAGAATTATTGCTGTCACCGAAAATATTCCTTTTCGAAAATTCTTCATGTGGCTTTTTAAGCTTTTGATCAAGTTAAATACCAATATTGTAGTTTGGTTTTCCGAAAAAGACTCAACTCAGTTTGTACATTAAACCTATTAACATTACAATATAATGCATATGTTTACTATGATATTTATAATTTTCCAAACCAGCTTATCGTAGTTAAAATGTATTACGAGATATTAAAAGTTGACACTTGATTTTAGAGTACATATAACCAAAGAATATCTGCCGATATCTGTTTTCACAACATATTTAATTGCAATTTTAAGAACTACAATAATAATTTTCTTTTACAATATTTTTTGTTGTTGTTAGGAACGAAGTTGTCATAATTGTTTTTTAACTGTTATGATTATTCGATAAAAACTCCTAGAACAAAATTTCAGTACAGTACAGTGCAGCGTGTTTTACAGTGTTAATCCATCTTCAGGTGAGATGGTACGGTTTTGTTTCCAGTCGTAATAGCTTTTTAACACTTTATTACATTGGTGTGTTAGACCACATGTATATAAAACCTGAATCTTAAATATGCATATATTTGTCTTCATCAGCCAAATCTACTGTCAAAATTAGAACCCTTATGAAATTTTCAAGACATTTTAAAAATAATAACTTTAGGTTATTCATATTTACATTTAAATAAAAGTTCACCCATAACTTGCTCAAGGGAGTTTATAATACTAATGTAGTATTCAACAGATGGGCTACGACATCATCGTCTATTAAGCAATACAAAATACGCTATTCATTTCAACTGGAAAACCATCCTCGCTAGTTAACGGTCATCGATTCACTCTGTTTCACATCGCCGTGTAATGAAGTGGACCCAAGACCATTCACTAGTGAATGTGCGTGGAATGAAGTGGACCCAAGACCATTCACTACTGAAGGTGCGTGGAATGCAGTGGACCCATGACCATTCACTAGTGAAGGTGCGTGGAAGGAAGTGGACCCAAGACCATTCACTAGTGAATGTGCGTGGAATGAAGTGGACCCAAGACCATTCACTAGTGAAGGTGCGTGGAATGAAGTGAACCAAAGAACATTCACTAGTGAATGTGCGTGGAATGAAGTGGGCCCAAGACCATTCACTAGTGAAGGTGCATGGAAGGAAGTGGACCCAAGACCATTCACTAGTGAATGTGCGTGGAATGAAGAGGACCCAAGACCATTCACTAGTGAAGGTGTGTGGAATGAAGTGGACCCAAGAGCATTCACTAGTGAAGGTGCGTGGAATGAAGTGAACCAAGACCATTCACTAGTGAATGTGCGTGGAAGGAAGTGGACCCAAGACCATTTACTAGTGAAGGTGCGTGGAATGAAGTGGACCCAAGACCATTCACTAGTGAAGGTGTGTGGAATGAAGTGACCCAAGACCATTCACTAGTGAAGGTGTGTGGAATGAAGTGGACCCAAGACCATTCACTAGTGAATGTGCGTGGAAGGATGTGGACCCAAGACCATTCACTAGTGAAGGTGCGTGGAATGAAATGGACCCAAGACCATTCACTAGTGAATGTGCGTGGAAGGAAGTGGACCCAAGACCATTCACTAGTGAAGGTGCGTGGAATGAAATGGACCCAAGACCATTCACTAGTGAAGGTGCGTGGAATGAAGTGGACCCAAGACCATTCACTAGTGAAGGTGCGTGGAATGAAGTGGACCCAAGACCATTCACTAGTGAATGTGCGTGGAATGAAGAGGACACAAGACCATTCACTAGTGAAGGTGCGTGGAATGAAGTGGACCCATTACCTTTCTCTAGTGAAGGTGATGGCTCAAAGGGATGACTGGAGTACCTAACTAAAGTATTTGTATATGCTTATATTAACAATAATGCGGGGCTTAACACACAACCTTGTTTAACCCCAGTCGTTGTTCCAAAGTTGTTATTTATTCAGTTATTTGTTTTAGCAGAACATAACTTTCATTATACTTTAAACAGTTTTAAACACTAATCTGTTTATATTAGTGACTAATTTTGTGTGGTAATGGGGACCAAGAAACCGTATCTGAGCTTTATTCTTAAAAATCCACAAAATATAGCACTTACTGCAGGACCATTGTCGCTGTATTGTTGCAGTTTTGGATACGGTAATTTCTATTTTATAATGGATATGCTCATTTAATTCTTGTAATAATCCCAGCAGCTAATGCAGTTAAACTAACTTTTATATTGTACAGTTTTTGTAGATAGGAAGGGACAGGGAATCTGCACATGGATGAAGTAGGAAACAGAAACGCCACCAGGCTATGCCACAAGGCGCCAGGCGAAGTGGAAAGGCTGATGGAAGAGCCTCCGAAAAGTTCATGTGCAGAATATGGGCAAACAGTACATAAACTGTAAAAACATAAAAACAACAATGGACTAACAAACCTTGTATATACATAAAAATACTTCCGAAAATTTGTTTGGAATATAAATATTTAGAGTGTATGGAAATTAGGCCTGGTCCCTGTCAAGAGAAGTGAGTCAAAGGAATAAATAAAGACACATGGCTCCTTGCAAACCGGCCTTATGACCAGTCTCCTATATTTTAAAATCTAGACTATGAGAAATGACACACAAACTAACATCCATCAAAACATCAGTCATTTATTTCATAAATTTGTTACACCATTTCTCATACAAAATTCAAAATTTAAACAAAATTGAATTTAAATAATTTGTCGATACTTTAATAACAACTCCATTTTTGTTTGCTATACATATTATGCCGTTCTTATATATACACATATATAGCAAACACACAATACAGCAATACACACATGAGACTCACAATACGTAGGCGATCCTTGGCAAGGGTCACTGGAAACAAAAAAGGGATGAACCTTTCTATTCTGATGAATGAAATCGGAGAAGAGAGGTCACCTTTTAGATAATACTAGGGAGGAAAAAAATACCCCACTCAAAATCTTGGGTTTTCAAAATACTTTTATAAATAAAACATTTGCAATAGATCGGAGGGGGACACATGAATGCATAAAACCCTTTATTTTTGGATAAGTGGGGGAGGCATCTGTCTGGTGCCCAAGAAAAGAAGTAATAATTCCATGGAAGGATCATAATATTTAAATTTTGGTAAATTCCAATTTCTAAATGCTTAGGATAAATTTAACTCTAGCAGCATATATGTTTCTTTGTTGAGAAAACCGTATGAGCTATGGTATTGTTTTAAACTATATGTGCATGAAATTTGAATTACCTACCGGTATTCCGCACTTGAGGAATCAATCGCTACTAAATTTACAGGATTCCTAAACCAGACTAGATAAAAAAGTGAAAATTCTTGAGAAGACCATTTTCTCCATCTCACGTCAATTAATGATGGAATCAGTTTTAAAATATAATTTCCTTTTAAGTTTTATTTATCATTATCAGCCAGTCGTTTACCTCTGAATCAGTATATCATCCATTGATGTTGTTCCAACACACACACACACACACACACACACACACACACACACACACACACACACACACACGTATAAAGAATACAAATCATATGGCGAATAAGTCCTTTCAAGTGCACAAGGAATCAAGTGAGCCAGAGATTGAGTAAGATAAATGCAACAAACAGACAGCGAACGGTGCAAAGTATTTTCCGGCATCCGCAACAAGTAGAGATAAACTAGTCAAAACATGATGATAAATGAACAGGTTTAATTTTTGTAGAAACAGTCATGTAAAGTTTTGCAAATACACAGCTTTTCTGTTTCATTTGTTTGTGTTGTTTATGTTTTGTGTTTGCCTATGAAAAAGACTAACAGTCGAAAACGCTCAGGCTAGTTAGATACTAGTTTTTCACTGTTCATTATCAGTTTATCACACACACACACTCACACACACACAAGCGCGCGCGCAAAGAAACGAACGCGCACACACACACACACACACACGCATTAGGATTTCGCGCGCGGCTTCGTGAGATGGTCGTAACATTTTGTTGTGATTTGGATGCATGCGAATCGTTTTATTGTAGGGCCACATAATCGTTACCTCTACGCCATAGACCTAATTTTAAATATATCTGGAAAATATAAAACAATATAGGAACAACACCGAAATTTAAATAATTTGAAAGGAAATAAATTAAATCACTATATTCAGAGTTCAGCAGAATGAGAATAAAATCCTTCGACGCAGTAAAACAACATTGTTATAGCATTCTCTTTTCAGTAAGAATTATTCATCCTTCATAAGAATAACACCCGTTAGGAGTAAATATTGTTTGAATAAATATATTATGGATTCCTTAATTTAAAAACTTAAAGGAAACTGTATAGCAGAAGAACCGTAATAGTCGCTTTCCGGGTGCCAACATGTTAAAATATATACGAAATTTGTGTAATTATGGAGGAGTATGTATAGATAGTAGAGGTTTTGGGATCTTCATTAACAGTTGGAAAATCGTCAGACAAATACACTAATTCACAAAATACGTTAATGTGCACACGTCGTCTGCTTTTGCGTCAATACATTGTACTACTTCTAATTTATATATAAAAAAAATTGTTTATGTTTATCTTAATGTACAAACAGTACGGATAAAGTTTTCAGTATAGACTGCGGGGTTTTGTTTTATTTCCGCACAGGAAAGAAGTGAAAAAAAAATAGAAAAGGGAAATGAGCAGTACCTTTCGGTGGTAATTTATACAGACCTTTACATGGCTCTCGCTCGTTGCCAATCTCTGTCACGCTAGAGGTTACGATTTTATGTGTTCGCATGTGAGTAGCTTATCTTTATGAATTTGATTTAAACCATATTTACCGAAATTTTCAACTTAAATATTTTTGTTCAAAAATATGGCACGCTATTTTTCGTTATACTTATTGCCAAAACACTTTTTTTTACGGCCTTGACCATACAGTCAGTCACGTCATTGACACCACAGTCTGCAAACGGTCTTGAATATGATTTTATCACCGGGTCGGCACTTTTTAGTTGTTTCGTGTATAGGGTTAGCAAATTAGGTTGCTCACTAAACGTGTATCAAACAATCCAATGGAATTATGCAGAATACTTTTGGACGCATCCAATATAATTTAATGGTTCTGCTCTTCTGCCACCCATTGGTGATGAATTCATAATCTTCCGTCTCCATACCTTTCAGTAAAGTCTTTAGCAAGATAACACTTAGTAGATCGACATATTATTTAGCTAGTAAGGTCGCGGATAATTCTCAACATATTATCTAACTAATACAGTGACATATTTTCCACACGTCATTCAACGTCAGCACTTCATCAATACCCCGTTGTTGTTTTTTATTATTTTTTATTTTAGGGGGTTGTTATTTGAGTTTCTACTGATTTCATAACCTTACAATGTGAATTAAAATACTCCTATTAAACTCAATTTATTTGTTCTAGAGACAGCTGGCGCATATTATAGAGATGATCAATAATCGTCAAATCTTCAGAGTATAAAATAGATTTGTTTGTTTTGGGTTGGTGTTTTACGATACAGCAACAGAAGTAGATTATGGGGTACCAAGACAATGCAGTACTTTGTCCAAAGACACACTAATGCTAGCTTACCCTGGATCATCCTTTGATTCGAGCCTCGATTCTTTCTGTCTCCAATCCGGCTCACTAAACAACTGTAGGAGAGTTCAGTGGACTTAGTCTACAATCTGGAGCCTATAGAGATTTAAAATTGATTAATCATAAGGTACATCTGAAGAGTGTTCATATTTATAGGTTTCCATTAGGCTCTTAGCAGTGTAACAAGAGTACGTATGATTGTTTTCTCATTAAATACATTTCTTTTAAAATTATTTTCAACAAACATTAGTTAAACAGCTTTTATATTCAGAGCATATAAACGCTGGCTAACGTATTTTAATTATGTCTTGATTCAAGTTTTAGAGTTATAAGACCAATCTTTTCATAACATCACTATTTCACAGTATTGGAACATGTGCGCAGAATATGCAATTTATGCAATAATATGTGCGCAGGAATCAATAATATTTTGGTATCATGTGTGGTTGATTTGTCTTTGTTATTTTGCAAGATCTTTCGTTGCTGCTTAACAGCTGTACAGTGTACCAAAAGAACAGAATATAAATATATAGAAGATAGAACAGAACTAGGATTATATAACTAAATATGTGTGATCTTCCATACAGAAAAAGAAAAATAAAATAATATAGTTACGTGTACATTTGACCTCTTCTATGAAATGTTGAAAAGACGTATTGCGCAGGTTGAAATGTTATGATATTTTTTAAAAACTTTTTCTGAGAATAGATTTCTTCACATGGGTGTTTTTTTCTAATAAACATTTCTGGTATGAATCTGTTTCTTAAATCTCCATAAAAAGGGCATTGAAAAACAATGTGATATTCATCTTTTATTTGTCCTTTGTCACATAACATACATATACGTCGATTTGTGGAATGCCATTATGGCGTCCTTCCTCTCTATAACTAAGTTATGAGCTGTCAACGGGGTCTGCTTGATGCATTTTGTAGAAGGTAGGTATATTAATGGTTGTATAAAACTGAACGGAAAAAGAATCATAATATTTACTTCTTTTCTTTAATCCCCAGAAATCCACAACTTTAGTTTCATCTAAATTAACAAATATCCCACAGTTTTCACAAAATGTTTCTACAACACTAATTTGTCTATGTAAATAGCGGACTATCTTGGCAGTTTTTTTTTAACGACATCTACATAAAACAGCGCAATGATATTATACACTTTTTGTTTAATAAAGATACCATTAAAACAATTTTGCCGGAGGTCTGTGATTAAACAATTTATAAATAGTTTGAATAGAAGAGGGCTTAATGCGCAGCCTTGTTTGGTGTCACTATTACATGTGAAGAAATCCATATATTGCCCTTTCATCTGCACACATGAACGCAGATTTTTTTTATACATAAAATCTAGAAATTTAAACAGCTTTCCACCAACTAATTTGCTTTGGTTAGGCAGGTGAATAATTTTTGCATGATCAACAGAGTCCAAAGTCTTCCAAAAGTCAAGAAAAAGACAATAAAAACGACATCCTTTCATACTTATATATTTCTGAACCAATGCTTGAAGTGGAAATATATTATATACTGCTGTGTAGGCTTTACGGAACCCGGACTGATCTTCAAGTTTGTTATTTGCTTTGTTCAAACGAATGATGAGGGAGATGCCCCTGTAATTGTTAGGTTTAGCTAAAGAGCCTTTTTGTGTAATGGGAAGATAATACATTCGCTACATTTCTTAAGGAAGTGTCCGGTGTCGAAAATTGCAGTAAAGAATTTGTCCAGATAAGGATACGTATATTGTTACGATTCTATACTCTTAAAATCAGTAACAAAAAAGAGTGAAAGACAACAAGCTTTGTTGTTGTTGTTCTAGGGTTTCACGCCATTTTTTTTAAAACAAGATAGCACATGGTTGCCAGTATAACTGGTGGAGAAAGAACCCTAGAAAAAAAAAAACGGTAAAGACCAACCGACCCACGAGAAACTATTGGCAGGCGTACTCACGTACCCACGTTAGCTGAACCTAAAAACCCAGGCAGACAGAGGTGAAATGCAGTGATCCGGAATGGTGAGCGCATTAGACCACTCCTCCACTCGAGACTCCCTAAAGCTTTGTAAAATTTAACAAATAATTTATTTTCCTAGAATACAAAAGAAACTATGGTATTGCAAATGAAATTCCCAAATAATACAAGAATTACAGATACAAGTCCTAGCAATTAAAGTCCTGAATAAAACTTAATACCAGTCCCCCGAAAAAATCCAAAAATTGAAGACGCTGTTATAGCCTATATAGTGTTTACTTATTAACAGTCTTTTGTTGAATCACAGCAATATAATTCCAGGTTTGAATTCAGTATAAATAAATTCCAGTGAATGCAATTATTTAAGAATTTTATCAAAGCACTTTTATATTTCCAGAGAAAATAATCACTTGATTTCAATATTTTAAACAATAAATATTGCAGCCCAGAACTACTGGTCACAACATATAATATATAATTTGAAAGTACTAGATTTTATAACACGAATGACCAAGTCCTCACAGTTAAAATATATAGTTCTCTGCTTGACCTCAGGTCACAATTAGCATTTTATAAAATAAAACATTACCTACCTAATGGATAATAACCTTCTGGAACGATCTTGATGTTTACAAAACAATAACCTTGATTGTGTATAATTCACTTAAAACAATTACCAAACTTTGACAGAAATAAACATATTTATTTCTCCTATTAATAATGATCCTGATGTTAAGCCCAAACACTGAAAGAATAATTTAGCTATGTATTAGTTGTTTTCACAAAATAAAATGAAAAAGTCAGGTCCAACAGAAATGAACTCAATTTGGGACACTGTAAGGTCCAACTTACAATATTACATTACAATAACATGCACTGAAATTAAAGAAAACTAACAAACTATGTAAATTAGATATACGTAACAATATATGGTAGATTAATTTCCATTTATAAGCTGTATACCGTTTTGTTTATAAGTTGACATTTTGGCTTAAATAATGACAGTGATTACGATCAATTTGTATTAATTAAAAATATTTGCTTGACAAAACTGTCGGTGAATTTTAACACGTTCTACTTTTTGAGGTTTGTTTTTTTGCTATATTTTTTCCCCCATCATATATACAATAGAACACATGATGTTTGCATTGTGAGGACTTCTTTAGATCCCAAATTATCTACAAATGCACGAGAATACGTTCTATGGATTGTTTGTTAGTATTTACCTTGAGGTAGTGTGCATAATTTTCACTTGTTGCTTTCGTGTATACGAAATGTCACCTTTCAAAATGTCGGTGTTTTGAAAGCATTGCCAGTGTTTTATTTTAGTATACAATAATATTTGCATCATCCTAATTAAATGTGGTAGAATTAGCGACTTTTTAAAGCAAAAATTAATCCTCTTGTTAAAGACGGCAGAGAATCATTATGCGTGGCATAGTTATGAGTGCTTACGGTCTTCTTTCACTATTTGTATGAATTTGTATTTAATCGCTACCTCCGTTAGGGTAAAGGCGTAAATCTTTTAGGGTACAGGTCTAAATCTGTTAGGGTTCATACACCAGGATTGAATATGTTAGAATATATCCATTATACTGTATATGGATTATTACGTAAGGTAATTATGCTCGTATTATTTGCATATTGATTCTGCAATGTGCTACTTTCATTCAGAAAGGAATACAATATATTATAGTTGGGTACCGCGAAAATTTTTGTACCGCGTTCTACGAAGGCATTTCTCAAAGTTCCGCAATTATATTATGGAAAAACAATTCAATATCATGGAGAAGAAGCCAGTCACTGTTTTGTTAATTCTATCTGACAATAACTGGAAAACATATTTTGTTCTTTTTAAATCCATGCTATTGTTAGAAAAAAGTATTAATTATCTCGAGATGAAAGTAAAGAATAATTTTCTTTTGCTGAAAATAAAATTACAGCCCCCCTATATTTAAATGGTCAGTATCTTATATTAGATAAATTTCCTATGTGTTTTTTAATTGTTGTACAAGTTAAAATTTTAAAGTTGTAGCGATTAAGCTTACACTGTAGTTTTTATTGTGAAAGACATTGTACTAACATCAGAGAGGCTATTTCTAAAAGCAGGAAGTGTTGATACTGAAACCTACAATTTTCTAGCTTTTCTATTGGTATAATAGACAGGGAAACCTTGAGTGGGATGCCAACATCCGGGCAAGATATTGATCAGAGAGGACAAGTAAACACTAAGGGGACAGGGGCCAGTATTTATGTACAAATTTAATGCCGCAATCAGTGACCTAGTACAAAAAATCATAAAAAATCAAATACACAAGTGAGGTCAAGAATGTCCATATTTTGAGATACTTATATTAAAACAAAGGATAAAAATATTATCCACTTGACCAGAGAAGTCAGTGGCAGTTCATAGCAGAAGAAGATTATGCACCCCAACCCCAAATTTATACCTGCAATTTTCATGTCCGAAGGTCATTTTTGACACCATGTGGTACTCACAGTGCAAACACAAGCCCTTTTCCTAGATTACAATTCTGCCAAACAGTGTGTACTAAACAGGCTGATGCAGTTGAAAATAGTTGTCATCCAAGCCGTTTTTGAGATATGCTCCTTGTCCCAAACCCACATGTTTACTGTTACGAGAGGCTAGCTCTTCTTCGTAGACAACTATTGGTATTTCACTATCAACATATTGCAGAGTAACTATGGAAGGTGTACATGCCTGACATCAATTTTAAGAACAACACAAGCCCGAAACACCTATCTCACAAATATATCCATATATTTAATTAGTAGACAATAATTGCTGAAAACGTCACACCATAACCTTAAGTTAAGAAATTTGCCAGGGGCCAAAATACGAAACTGTACCCTGCCTCCTAAGCACGCTTACTCAACCGCTGAGAAAATATTTAGTGGACTTGAGAAATTGCGTAAAATTCAGACAGAAAAAGAAGTGTCTTCTTGAATATCGTAGGATGATTCTCAATCTTACAAAGGAATACATAAACTTACGCTAGTAAATAATTAAAATATGACGTGTTTTTGTTTGATGTTTTGCTTATTTTAATCCAAAATGTTTCTGAAAGTTGGATTTTATCCGAATCTGTTTAACAGTTCACTTGGCCAACGAGTTAAAGATATAATTAAAGGATTGTATCTAGAATAATAGTTGACTCCATTAGTTTCTGACAGATACAATCGTACTAGTACAATGAGGAAGTACCGTAGTACGTACAACCGGAAAAAATACCTCGGTAAACTGGTAATATCTCAAACCTCTACAACAGATACGCATGTTGTATATACTCTCCAGGTTCTAGTACTGCATGCGTAATCAGTAATGTTATATGGAACGATTCCCACGTCATCATGGCTGTATCACGTTACCTACCAAAATCTTCCTTGACAGTAAAAACTTGATTCGCTTTTCCTCTATCCATCATATGTAGTCAGTCTAACTGAAATCAGATCTCACGATCATCTTATCATAAATGGATCTACCCGAGACCAATAAAGGATGCCCATCTTTCTGTGACCTTTGAAATTGGCTGTTCACTTATTGGTAGTAAACTGTCAAATAAAGTGTTGTATTTCGTGTTAAGGAAAGTTGTCATAAGAAGCATTGTGTTCCAAATGACGTGTATTATTTTCATAAATGTGAAATATGTAATTGAATTAATGAATCAGAAATTCAGTATAGCATCGTATCGGTCTCTATCAGATCTCCGATATGTCGGAGATCTCGATTTGAATCAGATTTGTATAATACTGTGACAAATAATTAAAATTATTGAAGATTGATCAAGCAAGCCAAACAAACTAGGATGCTGTTTAGATTTTAAGTAATCCACTATAAATTTAATTCCTAAAACTTTTCTTTATCATGTTATCGTGATTAATCACACCGATTGTGCGTGAAGACGATATTGTTAAAAATGATGTAGATGGGCGATATCGTATCGATTTGAGATCCTCCGGGGTAAATCTATTTTCAGTTCACTGCACTGTTGATCACTAAAAGAGTTACTTTATTGGTACATTTCAATTGATATATGCTTACTTAGATATGCATATCGACCATATAACAGAATATGGTAAGTGAAATACAAAATGAAAGCTTTTGTGAGCTGTGATCTTGGTATTGCCACCTGACAAGTATCTTTATTGTGTTCAGAACAGTATAAATAATATCCTGATATTAAAGCCTCGGTATCGTACACAGGGGAAAATGTCAGGATTAAGGTGACATCACAGTTTTTACATTCAGTTCGTTCCTTTTTACACCACTGATACCCAAGTTGTTTCTAAAATCAATGATAAACCATGTTAGAGACTGCCATTTTGTTTGTCGATCAGATAGTTATAAAATGTTTATTAGATTACATGGTAACCTATATAATTCTCTGAATTCAGGAATACAAAACAGCGTTTCATAGTATACAAAACTAAATTTGTCATGAAAATATAGAGACTTTATCCAACCTATTAAAATCTGTTTAGTTGTTTCTAATAAAGTGATCGTCAATCTGACTCACCTGATATGCTAATTAAATGAATACAATAACACATATTCTTAACTTTAGGACAGATCAGAATAGCTAAATTAATTTCGGAAACGCCATTATACAATTAATGTCTGTTTTCAAAGCAATAAAAATCTGCACTTAAAATAATTACAATATTACATTGTACATTTGGACACATAAACAATACATGTTGTACTATGATCAGTATGTATTAAATTTCTTAGTATTTAAAAGACGTTTCTTTTTTTTATACATTCTGTTTCTCTTTTGACTGTGTTTAGCATTTCATCTTCCAATATCCGATGTCCCCAAAAAGAAACGAGTTTAAAAAAATTTGTCTAAAGTTTAAAACAGGTTATGTGATGATAGATTAAGAGAAAAAATAAGTTTGTAAAAGGTCCTTATATCGATATGCAATCCAAATTTGTATGAAGAAATGAAAGTGGTTAAATCATAGATCTTCGATACGCCAGTTAAGGGATGTAACAGGATGAAGCCGATTTGGGATTGGATTTAGCAAAGACGCCAAAGGCAATTTCGTGACTGAGATATTTATTTATACTGTAATTGAACGATGAATTAATCTGACGACAGTTCGCGCGAGTGAAGTCAACAATGAATTTAACAAAATAGTGGGCACTAAGTTAAACTACCGATATAAGGAAATGATATTGTTCCTAACCGGAACTAATCAAAACATGCAACTTAAACGAGTAATCAAACAAGACAAGAATGACGCTTGTAAATAAGTATGATTCATATATGGATCTGTCACCATGGATTATCCCTATAAAATTTATACACACAAGGGTTTTCGAAGTATAGAATTTGTATTAAAAATATGAATAAGATGTGTTTCATCAACACGTAGGATGTATGCATTATTGATTTTATTTCATATAGCGGTATTCAATTAATGAGTTCACTCATATTGTGATATTGAATAATATTGATTCGACAATGGAACATGTGTATCTCATGGCGTCCAGTTGACGTGTTTTGGTTTCCACAGCTAACATGGAATGGTCAAGGAGCCACCACGTTTGGCCAAACCCTCTTAATCAATTTAAGGTTCCGTGAGGTGCCTCCGTATTCCACGCGCAATGCATTTGGTCCCTCACTGCGAGGAAAACATGACTATACTCCAAGTCAACGTCATGTGACCATAGACAGCAGCAAGAAACCAGTGCCTACGACTCCCAGTCACTAGAATCATATTGAAACCGTAAAGGTTAATGTTGTACGTCTTTTCCAATACACGCTCTATAAATGGTTTGGTTGGGGACAGCCCACTGTGAGACATTTTGCCTTACAAGCTATTTGTTTGTTCAAGAAGCCGTCCATAATGTGTTTGTTCCGGTGGAAGTTTTATTTTACCCGCTAACCATTACTTTTCGATTTACCATTGTATATGAAGTGTCTGTGGAGGACACGAAGATATGCATTATGGTCGTTCACTCCAAGCTCTTTCCAATCATTTTCCCAATCTTCGTGGATTCAGTTAATAGGCCCTGAAAGGGCTAAAAGGGTTCGGAAGACGCTCAGAACACGTTTGTAAATGCTCGTCAAAGACAAGTTTAGTTCATTTCCGCCTGCCTTATAATAGAATATTACAGTTTATATGTTCTTGGAGAGTCAATCACCTTTGATAAATACATTGTGAGAACTACTTCCTCACGTAATATTAATACGCATTAATAACTTTTTGTCACGACTTTTAAAGATATTTTGAGACCAGCGCAACATACTGGAATTAATTTCCGGAAGTTTGGTTGTTACGTAACGAAGTTATCATTACAATTACTTAAATTACTCTGGGTAATTGCATTTCATTGGTTACGCTGGAACTATGTTCAAATTGCGATTGGTGGATTTCCTTGTATCTTTTTCAGACAGTCCTAAATTATTTCAAAATCATATATACCCTTCATCCAACATAGCTCCGTTGATTCATCCGCATGATGACGTATAAAGTTTTGTACTTTGCATAAAGTTTAGTTTTTGTAAAAAGTAACAAAAAAAAAACCAAAAAAAAAAACCAAAATACCAAGGTTCTCCTCTCTGATTTTCCTGGCTAATTAAAAAGGAACATGCATATCGTAGGTATTGTTAAATTAACTTTTAATTCCTTTAGTTTGGTCTATAATTGATGGGTGTAATTTTTGTTATAGCATACAGCATGGCCTTACTTTAGATGTGCTACTATCAAAAAAAGGTGCTTTCTCCGCTTCGCCTAATTCACTCCTGGACGTCAAGAAACAATTGATGGAAGAAAACAAAACAAGACCATAACTTTTCTTTTATTGTCTTATATTTTATAATTCATTTATTCCTCTTTGCGCAGCTGCTATTGTCTACTCTGACAAACTTGATTTTCTATGTTGTAAAAACTGCTAAAGTTTGTATTTCATGCTAATTTTTCGAGCACGTGGGAGCTGCCACTTTGATCAGTCATCTTCTTTAGATAGCACATAGTTCCATAATTACCACATTTAAAGAGATTTCATTAACAGTACACGAAAGTGGCAAAGAGGAACGCCAACATTCTCTCCAATGTGCATATTGTCAGTGCAAACAATTATCATTATACCTAATCCTCTCGCAGAAGTACATAACAATTATAGGGCTGAATCTATAATAATGATAAAGGGGCGTAACAGATTATTGCCTGTGACTTGCAACGATGACGTAAATTACGCTTTGCATACATGTCATATCTCACGTTGTGTGGAAAACAATGTAAGGAGTTTGCATCCTGTTGAAGTCTCTCAATTTATGAGTACAGTTTCTCACATAAGATATTGTAATAAGTCAAAGTGTCTCTTCACCGAGCGAATCCATCCCTGGCGTGAATTCTGCTAGACGTCACTTGTTTTTTCCTTTATTTCTAACCATTATCTACTGGAAATTCCAATGCGCCCCGACTGTAAATAATTGTGTAAATGCATGATCACAGATATCACATCTACACCTTTGCATGAAAACTACGCAATAGCATGACTGCTTCACAAATGTATGGTTTCTTTTTGTTACATTTCCGTTACGTAGCTCCAGTATGACACTCCGTGAAAATATAAATACATCTCAAACTCCAAATGGAGGGAACTATTTTCCTACTCTACCATCACTACTTCAGTTAAAGCATGATTTAAAGCCTCGTTTCGCATGTAACACTACACTGCATTTAGCAACATAGCAACGATAAAGAGCGTTTCCAGATAATGGAACAATCCCTTTCATTTATTCCATTGTACAAAATATCAATATGTATCATGAATAATCCACGTAGATATACACACCCAATAAAGACAATTAGATTTTAACAGCAACTACGTCGTTAAAGGGTTTGACCTGAACTCACTACGAAACTAAACTATGCTGTTATGAAATTTCATCAACACTTCAATCTGTGATGTTTGCCTCTAGCAACTGGGTACTTACTCAGACGGAGGAATATTTTTTCTCCAACACGATTTCCCATGATCAAACAAGTAATAAAAAAATCTAACAAATCCTTTAAATGTCGACTTAAATACAATGGCACACACCCTATATTTATTACAATATGTTTTATGCATAGAGGTTTTTTGGTGAAATTTTGAACCAGCAGGCCATACTTTGTATTTTTTTCTTGTTGATACTCTGCATGTTTGAAAAAACCTGTAGATGGAATGTATCAAAGACAAATTTGAACCATAGTTATCAGCATGCATCTTCCACACAAGTGCAGTTTTTTTATTTATTTTTTTAATTTTTTTTACGCATGGCAAAGTTCACCCAAAGGGCATTTGTTTTTTGCGTTTTGAATCTATGGCTGACTTTGAGCAAAATTTAAAACACTTGAAAGAACCTACTAAAATCTGACAGAATTGTTCGGTAAAAAATCATTACAGATATGGTATTGATTTTGTATTTACACTGCACGTTTCAAAACACATAAGTGTTTGAAATTAGTTGCTATGTAAACTATTATTATTATTATTATTATTATTATTATTATTATTATTATTATTATTATTATTATTATTATCAGTAGTAGTAGTAGTAGTAGTAGTAGTAGTAGTAGTAGTAGTATTAGTAGTAGTAGTAGTAGTAGTAGTAGTAGTCTGGCCAATGTTTGCACGTGGTACATAATTTGGATTCGGATCAGTGAGATTAGGTATGTCTCTAGATCATTTCCGGTTTGACAGGAAAAATATCAAGTGAATGGTTCAGTATGACTTGTAGCGATCTGATAAGTTTTATACGTGATTTCGATATTTATGCACTTGTCGAGACATGGGCCCATGATAACATGTTAGATAAGTGTCAGAGATAAAGAGCTTAATTCAAAATGTTTTTCAGGGGGTATCGTTGTCTGAGTAGTAGAACATAAAAGGCACAGTTTCTATAATTATCAACTTAAATGAATATATATATATTGTTTGGAGAAACTTCTCTCCTTACGTTCAAACTGTTTACTAAGAACCAAGTTTTGGCAAAGTATACACGTCACCAGAACACTCGTCAATGCATGCAGATAGAAAACTTTTTAAAAACATTAATGGAAACCAATCGGCACATTATATTATTATGCATCCAAGTCAGATATTTACTATTAGTGGAGATTTATATATCTACACAGTTCCTAAGTCTATGTTGGAGATGTAGATGTAGGGACAAGGGATACAAAAATACGGATAGTGGCCTAATTCCCCGTTTTTTATTTTTATTTCACCCTTCTTCCATTCTAATTAAAAGTTTGGAAGAAAGAAAATTATGTATCAGTACTCACCTTCCACAAAATCCCAAGAGTTCTTGAAATAATTAGGTTGTTAGGGTTAAAGCGTTAAAGTATTCAGTTTTGAATTAAGAGGTACCACTCCTTAATTCAGTCGTTGATGTCGCTCGTACTTCTGTTCTTTTTCGGGAGTGCTCCAAAAGTAGTGTTGTGATACATTCATCGATGAAGTCTGCTGGTGACCAATCTAATGACAAAATATTCGCATGTGGCATACAAATCGATTCGAAAGGGAATGAAGAGAGGTAGGCCCGCTTTTGAAACCGATTTGCGAAGAAAAAGCGTGCATTAGATAAAAATAAGAGTCGGGTGCAAACTGGTGATCAGCTGGGGTGCTGTAGTATTTTTAAGGGAGATCTCTGGGCGAAAACGAACTAGCTGCTGCGGATTTACCTGATTAATTGGTAGAAACACGACACGGACTTTTAAAAAATAATGTACATCATTTGTGCCTTTAAGGAGAAAAATATTTGTAAATGCTATGTTCATTATTGCATCATATCAAACGCAAAAGGATAATAGCGTATCTCATATGGATCACCTATGGAATCAGACATTGCGTGGTGTTGACTTTTTCTGTTTACGACGTTATATAATATCTTGTGTTCAAGCTTTCGACTGAAATCTGTTGACCCACGGATGTCACAGATCAGAAGCAGATTAATTCGTACGCATGTGAAATATGGCCGGGTTTCTCGGTTCCAGGGAGAAATGAAGTGGCTCAAATTATGAAAAATATTATCTATTTTTTTGGCACTCAAAACTGATTTGGACCAATAATTTTCACTTAGGTGTAGCTGATCCCATTAACATCACAGATGAAAATAATGAAACTATTCCTCCAAGAGAGATATATAGAATGAAAGAAAAAATTATATGTCCAAAAATGCGAGTTCTTTCTTATCAGAAAAATTTCATACTTTTCTCACAATGATAGAAACAAATTATCTCGAAACTGCTTTGAATTATCCCATGTAAAGTTATTGTGTTTTAGCGCGGACGATGAAAATAAATCAAAATGATATTAATTAAAGAAGTGATCGGCTTTTGATCTAAAAACATTCTTATGAGCAGACTGTAAAGCAGCAAAATATTGCGCTCTTCATGCTCTTAGAAACTTCAGTAACATTAATATGACGGATAACTCGGCTTAATATAAGCTATATAGAAATATGTACAAAAACATGACTGGGCACAAACCCAACCTAGACAGACAAAAGGAAAAGCCAAGACTTGAAAAAGAACTTTTAGAATAAAATTGGAGGGATAATCTGGTGGTATTAATGAACTTTCGAGTGATTTTAAACTGAAAATATCATGATGCCTATCTTATTGTTTCTTTTAATTAAATTAAATCTTTGACGTGATGGGCAATGAGTGCTATCACACCCATTCACAAGAAGGGGAATATAAATATGACTGAAATTTATAGCGGGATTAGCCTTTTACCGGTCCTCAGCAAAATATTTATTTCAGTTTAAAATGGAGCAGCGAAAATGAAATTCTGGGTGAAGAACTAGCTGGTTTTAAAAGTGAATATTCTTCTGTAGATAATATACTTACCCTAAAGCACACTGATCTCTAAATTGTGAAGAAACACATTTATGAACTTTATAGCGGTATTCCATTAGAACTTGCAAAGTTAGTTACACGTTTGTATGCAGATGTCTTGACGGTCTTGGCCGAAATTGTTATTAATCTTGAAAGAGTTCTAAATAAATTTAAAGAATATTGCAATATCTGGAATCTAAAGATAAATCTACTAATACCTACATTTGTAGTTTTTAGAAAAGGGGATATGCAGAGAATGTGAAGGTTCGTACTTAGGCGATTGTCTGATGGATTGTTATAAATATACTGGATTTGTTGTATTCAGTTCTAAAACCTCACGGTATATGTGTCAAAGAAAAGCTAACAGCACACGTGGAAACGACACTTTATACATTGTAGTCTAGATTTAATTGTTTGATAAACTTTATATTTGTACAAACTCTATTCCAAATATTTTATATTGAAATCTCACCAATTCTGACTTATGCTTATGATGCTTGGGGTTTTACAAAGCAAGTACCATTGTACACATGTCTTTTTATAAATATATTATTGATACTGAAAAACATGAATTCCCAATAGCAATGGATCTTAAAATCTCATAATTATAGTAACTTGGCTCCCTGTGAATCTGTCGTTATTGGTACCGATGTGCCAGGAAGATCTAACATGTTAAATTTGTCCAGCAAGACGCATTTATATAGGGAGGATGATACTGGCTATTCTTGCAGGACGCCTCTATATAGGGATGATGATACTGGCTATTCTTGCTGGACGCATTTATATAGGGAGGATGATACTGGCTATTCTTGCTGGACGCCTCTATATAGGGATGATGATACTGGCTATTCTTGCTGGACGCATTTATATAGGGAGGATGATACTGGCTATTCTTGCTGGACGTCTCTATATATGGATGATGATACTGGCTATTCTTGCTGGACGCCTCTATATAGGGAGGATGATATTGGCTATTCTTGCAGGACGCCTCTATATAGGGAGGATGATATTGGCTATTCTTGCAGGACGCCTCTATATAGGGATGATGATTCTGGCTATTCTTGCTGGACGCATTTATATAGGGAGGATGATACTGGCTATTCTTGCTGGACGCCTCTATATAGGGATGATGATACTGGCTATTCTTGCAGGACGCCTCTATATAGGGATGATGATACTGGCTATTCTTGCTGGACGCATTTATATAGGGAGGATGATACTGGCTATTCTTGCTGGACGCCTCTATATAGGGATGATGATACTGGCTATTCTTGCTGGACGCATTTATATAGGGAGGATGATACTGGCTATTCTTGCTGGACGCCTCTATATAGGGATGATGATACTGGCTATTCTTGCAGGACGCCTCTATATAGGGATGATGATACTGGCTATTCTTGCTGGACGCATTTATATAGGGAGGATGATACTGGCTATTCTTGCTGGACGCCTCTATATAGGGATGATGATACTGGCTATTCTTGCTGGACGCATTTATATAGGGAGGATGATACTGGCTGTTCAATGGAATTTGTCAGCATTATAAAAGCATGCTTACACTGCAGCATCTTCTGATCGGAGTTCATACTCTTCCAGCCCTTGAGTGGCCATGGCAACATGCTTGATCCCGTGGGAATAAAGGTATACAGCCCAATTCCAATAGGTTGGGTGCCCTTGTTTTGCATGCCGATACAGGCGGAAAGGAACCGGTTGAGGATTTTCCTGGCATGCCTGGTTTATCCCTCCCCACGGACAGAAGTGTAATGCTTCTTCCTTCAAGTGACTGGGGAGCTGATGTTATTGAGATCGAAGGTCCTGCGGCAGCAGCAGTGACAGAGACTAACTAGCTGGTACTGTGATGGGTGCTATGGAACATGGAGAAATGGGAGTAGCGGATGAAGGGTCTTCAGATGTATCTGGAGCCTTTGCCTTCTTTGCTAACATTGCAGATGACTCCTTTCTCTTACGGCCTACTCCAAAGGTGGGTGGCAAAAATCTCGATATGGTTCTTAAACTTCCTTTGGGAACCCCAATGAGAGTTATGATCTCATGCTTTATATCTTATGATGTTGTTTGACTCCTGCCTCCCTCTAGGAATGGTTGACGTCGCCCGGGCAACCGCCATCATCTTCCTCACCAGGCTGCAGGCATCTCTTTTATCTCGACACTGGAGATTAACCTTATACCAAACTTGATTAACTTTGTCAAGAATCTCAACCAATGACTATCTTAGTAGTAGGGTTCCTTTTCATTCTTGGTCTTGATGGTGAATAGGGAGGCGCATTCATGTCACTGACACAATAATCTGGTACAAACGCTCTTTCAGATAAACCTTGTCCATATATAGTAGAGGTTATGCTCTGTGTTCATTTCGAACAGGTAAGGAAGGGGCTCAAAGAGGTCGCCTGTCTCTAGCACTATAGATAACTTCCCACCCTCTCTGCCACTCAAATCTGGAGCGGGAGGTATTTGGGCACTTACCCACCCTAATTAATATCCTTACTCTAGCTTGTACAGCCACGCTGCTCTCTTTGGTTGTAGCACCAACATGTTGGTTGTAGTGTTTCGGGTGAAAGGCTATCCAAAAACCATTCCCTTCTCCAAGGAAGTCCGAAGGTACATAGTCTATTACTTTAAAATGTATATGCATGAGATGATTCTTTAAGTTCACCTTTCTCTGAAATACCTTTTCCTCATTTGCACACCAGACGCAGACGACGCGTAGCATTGAATGAGGGAGTGGCTATTACCACCTTCATTGTTAATTTAATTTCTCTTCTTAAAGTCATCAAGTTTAGTGTAAATTCAGTACTGGCATTAACGGATGACCTATAGGCCATCATTACTTGTTGGAGATACTCATCTCAACTGTATTGATTCTTTTTACCATACATTAAAAGCATAGATGTGAGAATCCGATTGAATCTCTTTCAACAGTTCCATTCGCTTGAGGATGCATGCTGGTGGTCCTTGTCTTCTCGATGTGAAGAAGATCACACATTTCTTGAAATATCTGTGACTGAATGTACCTTGATCAGAGTGTACTTGAAGTGGTGTGCGAAATCTACTAACAAAACAGTCAACAAAGGCATTTGCAATAGTTTGAGCTTCCTGATCGGGCAATGGACAATTTTGTAAACATATGACACATTTCAAGGATATCTCGGTATCCATTTATACTCTTAGGTAATGGACACAAAATGCGCATTGCTACTCGCTCTATTGGCTCTCCAGCTAAATATTGACCTAGTGGTGCCTTGCGTGATATCTTCGGTGTTTTCGTTGCCATGCATCTGCATCATGATGTGCAGTGGCTTTCTATCTCCATTCCTATATTGGGCCAGTAAAAGCTACGTCTGAGTTTCTCAAGTGTCTTATCGGCACATAGATGGCCAACATAGGGAACATCTTGAAAGTACTTGAGTACATCCGCTATAATTTTTGTCTGGACAACAAGTTGGTAATGGGTGGTCTTGCCATCTTCTCTTATCCATATTCGGTACAGCATGCCATCCTTCAGGTGTAGCCTATCCCAACTGCGCCATAACGTCTTCAGTTCTGCTGGACTGCCTGACATGTTTGACCATTCAGGTCTGCCAGAACCTGCTTACGATGTAATCATGATAGGAGTAATATTAGGATCCTGCAGCTGATCTTGACTATTTCATCGCTAGAAAATCCAACCATAACACATTGAGTAGGTTTAGGACCAGCTTCCTTGTGTGCCTTCTGAGCTCGAGCTATGACCCTCACGAAGTCTAAATCGTTCTCTTTTAAAAGGAAACATTAACATCTAAACTTTTCTTTTGACTCTTTTCGTTCGGAGAGACCTGAGCAATGTCGAAGGGGGTACCAGATATGTAAGACAGTGGTGGTAACTCATTTTTGTAATTTGAGAGTTCAAAATTATCATCAGATATTTTGTCAGATTCTTGTTGCAGGCGGCAAACAACGTAAGGAATTCGGGATAATGCATCAGCGTTAGAGTGCTTCCTATCAGCTCTATGTAGGACACAAAAATTATGTGCCCAGTTCATGCAGCCATCTTGCAATTATCCTGTTAGATATTTCAGATTTTGTAACCCACTGATTGCATAATTATCCGTGCGAATGAGGACCTCTTGCACATAAAGATAATTAAATTTTTGAAGTGCAGAGACTACAGAAAGCAGCTCCTTTGTGATCACACAGTATGAAACTTCATGCTTATTCGAGGCTTTGCTCGTGTAAGCAATTACTCTTTCATGTCCATCTTGCTCTTGGGAAAGTACAGGTCTAATTGCATAGTTACTAGCCTCAATGTCTAAAATAAAGCGAATCCCAGGTTGTGGATAAGCAAGGATTGGAGTACCGGTTATGGCTAGTTTTAAAGCATCAAAGGGTACCTGACATTCCTCCGTCCCAGCAAACGTGACACTTTTTCATACAACTTATGCCAAGGTATGGCAGTATCAGCAAACTTCTTCACGAACTGTCTGTAATAACAGCATAAACCTTAGAAGCTGCTTACATACGTAGGATTAATTGGTTGCGGTCACTTTCGAACAGCAGAAATTGTATCTAGATCAGTATGTTCGCCATCTTCCAAAACGATATGGCCTAAAAATATTGCACTACGCTGAAAGAAAATACTTTTTGATGGTTTCAGTTTCAGATTTTACTCCATCAGTCTCTTTAAAATGTGTTCCAAGCGTTCCAAACTCTGAGAAAAGTAAATCGATGGGGCAAGAATGTTGTCCATGTATATCAAGCATTCCTTACACTGCAATCCCCTTAATATATCTTCCATTAATCTTTCAAATGTTGAAGGACTTCGAGCAAGTTCAAATGGCATTACAATAAATTGGTATAAACCAAGGTCTGTTGCAAAAGCTGTTTTCTCTTTATCGTTTTGGTCTAAGCCAATCTACCAGAATCCTGAGTTGAGATCCATGCAATGAAACCATTTTGATCCACTTAAGGCATCTAGATATTCATTACCGTTTGGTAGTGGATAAGCATCTTTGACAGTTACACCATTCAATTTTCTATATTACGCAGAAACTTGTTAATCCATCTTTCTTGGTAACCAAATCCTTCAGGGATGCTCAGGGGCTATTTGTTGGCTCAATAATTTTTTGTTCCAGCATTTTCTGTATCTCTTGCTCTTCTACTTCTCGTTTCCCAACTGGTTGTCTTCTTGGTGGTTGGAGTATAGGGGCGGCAACACTGGCAGTGGGCCCTATATCATCTTTTGATTTGGAGAAAACAGCCTGATATTTGACGAGTTGTTCCAAAAAGGCTTGTGTTTCATAATTATTCAAATGTTTGTAATTTCTTTGCAATAATTCTTCGAGATACCCAGGCACTTTGTCTGGAGCATAATGTGCACTGCACGTAAGAACTGTAGCATATCTCTGTTCTGTCGTTTCGTCTATGTATACTGATTCACAAGAGCCCAGCTTCATATTTGGCTATACACTAACCTCTGAGTCATTTGCGTTATCTATATGCAACACGTTGTAATGACCTGAACAATATGTAAATGTTCTTTTTAAAGAGCTCTCTCTTTTATTCAACAAGTTCAATGTCTGAAAGGTGTTCCATTCCTGGTATCATGACTGTTATCCTTATGTAGGAGTTAGCAGGTATAGTAATGTTACATTTTTTCAACAACTCAACACGATATTGAAACATTTCCCCCCTTTACAACATTGTATATCAGCATATTTTGTCTGAATAGTCAAGTTCTTGTAGTCAATTTTACTGGCAAACGTAAGCTTAAAATCTTGTCCAAGGATGACTTCGGGGATAATGTCGCACACAATATGGAACACCACCAAAAACAGTATTCAGTAAGACTCATCCGTAAACTTATAGATGTTGACCATTTACCCCCTAATCTTCTTGTGGCCATTTTTCTTCCATAAAGCCGCGGCCTAATGAGCTGTTGGGTTTTCTGTTTCCTGCTTTTTATACTGGGTCTGCTGAGTGTTCGCTCCTTTGTATGTAGAATTTCCAGCTTCCATCTGACTTGGACACTTTTGGTAAATTGAACATTTACGGAACAAGTGATCTGGAGAACTGCAGATAAAGCAAGATCTGCTTTTAAATGGTTGAGTTTGAGGCTTCGTCTTCCATCTAGAATTATTGTTCTTTTCAATTTTATCTAGTTTTTCCATAACTTGTTTCAGGGTTTTTTCTAAGGTAGGGTCAGTTCTCCCATTTTTGTTTAAATTGTTTTCTTATTACTGATAATTTAGCCCAGCTAAGACTCTGACACTTAACTTCCTTGCATTATTATCCCCAATTACTGCTTTAGATCATTCAATCACATCAGCTGCTTCTGCAACAGTTTTGCATTCCTTATCGATGTATCTACACTTCATCTCTAATGAAATTGCTTTGTATAATTGGTTCAGAGCAATGGCTTCTTGTGCAATTGCGTCCAAGTTGGAATAAGCCTTTTGTGCCATCTGACGAAGACTGTTCCCAAGTATGGCTATAATCTCATCAGGCTGACGTTTTCTTGTCTCGAATATTGAAAGCCATCGGATTTGCTGACGGGGGCTTCCGAACCTGAGCCCAAGTTTCACAACTGTAGCTGAATATGACCGTTTCACCTCAACAGAGAGACTGATAAAGAAAGTAAGTGCAGCACCCCTAATGCTTGCACTAAGGGTCAGAATTTTGTCACGATCACTCCATCGTCCAAGCTCTGCGAAGTTCACAAAGTGGGAAATGTACTCATCCCAGTCGTCGCTCCCGCTATATGGCGTCCGCTGCATTGATGGACGTGAATGAAAATACAATTTCTCAACATTATTACAACCTTTTTTTATATTGTTTATTCCATACTCATGCTCTTCTCTTTCTACAGCTACATCTTCACGAGAATCTTCTCTTCCGTCGCCAGGGCCCTCGTCATGTATAAAACCGCCTTGTCCAGCCTCATATTCACCTATGTCAGCTCTAAATACAACTTCGAGATAAGCAGAATCAGCCATTTTCCTTCAAACTTTAAAAGTATATACAGTAATTTACAAGTGTCACTTACTGTCCACCAAACTTGCGGTCCAAATTTATGCTGATCTCTTTAGGTTCGAATCCGGTTGGCAAATGTATTTTTACCATCCCACCGCTTTCACCAAAATGTTATAACTCCCCGTGTGTTAAATATCGAAAAGACCAGAGTTCGGGACTTAAAACGATTTTAATAAATAAAAATGTAAGTAAGGTAGAACACGCTTCTTAATCCCGCATAGTGACTTTACATAAAACACAGTGTCTGTCACAAAACTATAAATTTCGAATAATATTGAGCAGACATGCTTGTCAAATGCCAAAGACAACGTTATAATACACTACTATATTATAGTTAAATTAATTATATTATAATATTGACTATAGCACATTCTGACATGGTAGCGACATTAAATTAAAAGAAATAATATTTTAGTACAAGTGCAATTGAGCAGTGTGGTAGGAGATAGCAGAGGCTTTATAAACTATTATAAGGCATTTTAAATTCAATAGCAGTCGTGTAATAAATCTACTTAATATTTCTCATAAAAATATGATTCATTTTTGGGATTTTTAAGCGCCAAAGCTAATATCCGTTATGTAAAAATAAAATATAGTTCTCGATTGGATTTGGAATATATGGCCGAAATATCTTTTTAATTAGATGTTAATACTTTGCCGCTCTGACTGCTATCTGCACTCTTATTTATAGATTCATATTCAAGTCACATGACCTTTGTTAGCTTCTCAGGGCTAGCCATTGCTGTAACCAAGTCAACTGTTCAAACTACATGGCAAAACCCCTCGGAACAAAACATTGAGACGGAATTAAGTAGTCCTCTCAATCCATGTGGTGTGCAGTTTTGCTTTAAACCTTATTTCCATATTCATACATGCCATTACGTAGAATTGAACGAAACGGACAAGTGAATTTTGATGCGAATCAAGCAAGAGTACACCGTACTGGTGATGCAATACGTCGTATTACGGTTAGATGTAGCCACTATCAGATGCAAACTATTTTGCACATTAAAGTAAAATAACAAGTTCTACACAACCAAGAACTTACAATAGTAAATAGGAACATTAGTTCTAACTTATTGTTCACCAAACGTCTGACAAGGAAAATGTGATCCTTCGGCTGGGCACATTGATTTCATCACTATCCTGCATCTCCGCTTTTCCAGTAACAAAACTCAACGGATGTTTGAAGTGCCTAATTTATGGGTTAACATCCTGTTTCTGGATTTGATATCCTAAAATTATGGAAGGTAAGATAATTCATTTTCTAAACTATTGATGTGAAATTCCAGCACGACACACGCATGGCCCAAAATTGAAATGAAAAGGGCACAATAACTGCTAATGTGCGAACTTCTTTCAACTTCATGTTGATGTCCCAGGGCTTGTCGCACTGTTGTTGTCTTGTAGATGAATTTCTTGACAAATTCATTAATACCCGTGACGAGAAAGTGACGTTACGAGGACCAGAACAAGGTTTTATACTCACTTTTAGTTCAAAACACAGAGTACTCATTTATAAGAGATGTAGACGGCGATCTAAAAACAATGGTGGGTGGGTGGCAAACGTTCAGGAGAGTCACACATGGTAGACGCTTTCGGTGACAGACAGAAATGACATGATCAAATATGCCATAGTCTTGTAGGTCAAACATCATCTCACACCTCAACGTTTAACATCAAATAATCTTCACATTAATTGGACAATGTTTATGCATGCAAAACTCTATTCACAATACCATTAAGGTATTACAACATAGCGAACTGCACCAAGTTTTTCGGACATTGTTTCATGTTTTTATATTAACGTTATTAGAATTATTATTGGAAAAGTAATGTAGTTCTTATTAATACCTAGTATTTTGGTTTGTTGAGTGTATATATATATATATATATATATATATATATATATATATATATATATATATATATATATATATATATATATATATATATATATATATATATATATATATTCATTATTACAAAACAATTATGGGACTAAAGGGGAGTATGGCTGAATAGTGCTGCGCAATGAACACTAGAATGTTCCAAACGGATACAACTGACCATATTACGTCAGGAAAGGCGTTGTAAAAGAACATGTTTCTAACGGTTACACTGGCCATAGCACGTCGAACGAGGCATTGTACTAGAACATATTCCAAAGGGTTATACTAGCCTCGCCTGACTAGGTCGTCAGGCGAGGCGTTTTATTAGAGCAAGTTCCAAACGGTTACATTGGCCATAGCACGTCAGGCGTGGAGTTGTACTCTTGCAGCACTTTCGTTTGCTAACTCCAGGTTGGCGATTCAGCCAATCAGATTTATTACGAGTCTAGGCTCTTACAATAAGTAACAGGAAAGAGTGAAGACAACAAGGTTTGTAAAATTAAACAAATAATTTGTTTCCCTAGAATACTAAGTGAAAAATTAGAAAAAGAACTTACGGATTTACGAATCAAATCCAAAAATAATCCAAGAATTAAAAAATAGAAGTCATAGTAAAAAATTCTTGAATGAAACTACGTTCCAATCCCGATGAAATCCAAAAATGAAAGGCGATTACGTCTGATGTAACCTTCAAAGTGCCGTTGTGTCAATGATTCTTTATTGAATCATATAAATATTACTCCAGTTTTAAATTACGTATAAATTTCAGTGAATGTTTTGTCCAAGAATTTCGTAGGAGCACTTATGTATTTACAGGAAAAACCCATTAGAATTCTAGAAAATTAAAAATTCAACTAAAACTGGTCACCAAAAAAAAAACAAAACCCACATGTAAATGTGTCAAATGTTTTAAGCCCGACTAACGATCTTCTATTAAGGCAACAGTTATACACTAATTTAAGACGCAAAACAGATTCCCGGATGAGGATTAATCTTCTAGAACAAAATAGAACTTTGCTATGCCATTGGTCACGTCGACCAGGTATGACCTTGATTCAACTTCATGATTCTTACTTTGAGAAAGAATAAAAAATAAAAAATAAAAATTTGTTTGACTGGTTCTGAATCAAGGTCAGAAACTAGATACAGTGTTTCTATTTTATTAGGTGTTTATCAGTTATATAAAAAAGCAAATTCAGGTCAAATAGAACTGAACTGAAATTCTTGACAATGTCAAATGCAGTAAACAAAGTTACATTACAAAAACATGTAACGGAATTTTTGAAAATTGAAACTAACAAAAACTACCAAAAACAATTAAAAATACATAACAAAAATTCATTGACTAGAAAATTGAAACTAACAAAAAAAAACTTCCAAAAACAATTAAAAATACATAACAAAAATTCATTAACTAGAAATATATTAATATTTAATATTTTGGCAAATGTTCCAAAACCACAGTCACCCATAACATGTATTAGGATATTATAATGATAACAGAGTGAATAACAGTGCTAGCCAAGGGTTTCTTCTTTTCCTCAGATAATCCCCAAATGGGCTTACTTATGATATGTCCTATCATGACTTAAGCTTTATATTTATTACACAGAATTATACATATATGTATTCATTTATTTTTACATCTCGGATGGGAGAGGTCGCGGGTTCGAACTTCGGCTGAGTGATACCAAAGATTTTTTTTTTTTAAAAAAAAAGATGTTTGCAATTGCTTCACTAGGCGCTCAGCATGATGCCCCAGTGCTGAGACTACCACATTGAAGACATTGTAGCTATATGACTGAACAATTATTAAAAACTACGTTAAACATCCAAATATATAGCACGCACACACACACACACACACACACACACTTTTTTCCTATAAATATGAAGAGGATTGTTATTGAAATCAGACTGTATTTAAACTTGTCTGCTTCAGTTTTCAATACCATGCTGAGCACACGGCTTATGTACTAAAACTAATACACTGGTACATGTAATGTACATTGTACCCTCCACCCCGCACATGCTCCAGACGTGATAGAGATGGCCTTTATTCAGCCTGATGGCCCTTCTAAATACTTGCTACTGCTTGTTATGTAAGACTGCTAAGACATCAACCTGAATTATGAGGTGAAGTTTGTACCTGAGCAGGTGCTTCAGGTTCATTGGACAGGTAAATGACGTTAGAGTTAAAGGGTCGGTAATTGATTACCCACCTAACAGGAAACCTAATCTCCAAGTGCGGTGCGTTATCAGGACAGTTAGAAAGAGTGGCAAGATAGAAACCACAATAAATGATAAGAAAAGGAAGCTTTCTGTAGAAATAAGGAATTGTCAGATAGAATTCACTTTCGATAAAGATTCTGCCTTTCATGGAATATATACTAGTTATTTGTACCATATGCCAAAGAGCTGAATTTATGGTCAAGCTTAACTAAAGTATAACAATATTGTAGTCCAAGTTTCATCCGTTCTTTTCCTACCCAATTTTGATATATTGACCTCCATGTTTGGGTTTGAGGACGGAGCGTATTTGCTTGCTATCGAAAAGTTGGTTGTTGCTGTAGTTGGGCTTAACGCCATTTTTCAGCACACGATAGGCTATTCATGGCGGCCAGTATTAATGGTGGAGGAAGAAACCGGGAAATCACCGGAAAGAACCACCGACCCACGAGAAGCTACTGGCAAGCTTTCTCCCGTATCCACCTTCGCCGAATCCTAAACTTGAACTCACGCACAGAGGTGAGATGGCAGTGATCCGTAATGGACAGCGCTTTAGACCACTCGGCCACTCGGGGCCCCCGAAAAGTTGGAATTTGCTGAAACCGCGCATGGTCGGCATCAGGTATCTGCTTAGGAAAATTAGTTATCTTCTCCGAAATTGCCAGAATACATTTGTTGTCTTTAAATCGAATGAAAGACGAGACAAAACTTCAGCATTCATTTAACCAAGTATTCTCCATTTTGCATTGCTAGTCACGTGACTATCTCTCACAGACTACATGTCAATGGTATCAGAGGTCCAATAGTCACATGATACCAACAAACCCTCGTTCGTATGCGTGTGTATGTGTGTGGGTGTGTTGGATTTTCAACTTTAAACGTATCTTTTGACAATGTGTCAGTCACGTCGCTACGATGTCTGCAGTGTGTCAGTTTATAGCGATGTCTAGCACTGGGTCACCATGCCGCAGACATGTAGCAAGATGTCCCACCTAGTCACATTATCCTGACACCAGGCCCACCAGTCCTAAAACTAACACCTTAATGCTGAGCGCCAAGCGAAAAAGCCGCTAGTACCATTTTTGTAAGTCTTTAGTATGGATCTGCCGGGGTACGAACCGCGAACTAGGACAATAAGGCTATCGGAATGGGATCGCGCTGACGTGTGCTTTCTGTGACAAATCTGGCCTTTTCTGGTTACAGTGATAGCGACGCGCTTTTAATTGTTATCTGAATAAGTATGTTGACAATTAGGTGTTCTTTAAGTGTTGTAATAAGCATTTGCCGACTTTAGTTGAATATTTTTGAGCGGGAGGTACATTGAAGGGAGTTTTGCTGGTATCAAGTAACTATCTGAAAGTTGAGTGTATTTGCAGCAGTTACAATAGAGGCATACATTTTCCCTACTTTTCTTCTTTCATATAATGAAACTGAAATTGCTTTATCTACGGTATTAGGGAAACAACGCACTTCCAGTGACATTAACCGAACAAAATGACAATTTCCTTATGCTTGAAAAATGGCATCAAACTTTAACCAAAGCACACTAGCGGTTAATGAACAGGGAAAAATAATGTTTTCAGTCTAGAAAATACTAACTAATAAAAGTGCATATATATGTAAATTATAAGAAGGTTTAAAAACACAGTTATCTTCTCTCTCTCTCTCTCTCTCTCTCTCTCTCTCTCTCTCTCTCTCTCTCTCTCTCTCTCTCTCTCTCTCTCTCTCAATTTACCTCTTAAGTTCATGACGTAACAATTATCTAGTGGAGCTAGCAGCGTTTTGAGAGATGCACATTTGAATTAAGGCCAAGATGGCGCAAACAACACCCTAACACACTTCAATCATGTAACAAAATACATTTAGTAAAAGTAATTTCTACAATTCCTAAAATAAGCAATGCCCGTTTTAAATAGTTCTGAAAACCTGGTAAACTGATATATTCTTTTCAGTAAAACTCTAACCCCGTAAAAATGCGAAACTATATATATATATATATATATATATATATATATATATATATATATATATATATATATATATATATATATATATATATATAGAGAGAGAGAGAGAGAGAGAGAGAGAGAGAGAGAGAGAGAGAGAGAGAGAGAGAGAGCAGAGCCTTAAGATAAATATGAAAATTGTGGAATTGCATTTCTCTCTTTCCTATCATCATGTAAGATTTTCTCATTAATGTTGATATTATATACGACTTGTGATACTGTAAAAATATTATCTCGATAAAGAGTTGCTATTAGAGTTGGATGTTAGTTGGTCAACGTTTTGTTGTACGTAACTTTAAATAATCTAAAACGGATCAATTGTTGCATCTAAATGATGTACAAGGTCATTTATCAAATTTTGTTATTTTAGTTCTAGTACATAGAAGAATTTTGACACCCCACCTGCAACAAAAAAATCTATATTTTAATCCATGTAGGTATAAATATCAGATAACAATCGAACGAAACAACTAGAAACAAATTTTACTTTATGCACAGTTTCATTACAGCTAAGAAATGTGCAATCGTCAGATTTTAGACCATAAATATTGATTTTCTGTTCCCTTAGCCACCTCCTTATTTGGTACGTATTACGGACTTTGTTTTGCACAGTAAACAACAATTCATACGACAGAATTCTAATCATACGATAACACTTTTTAAGTTCTACGAAATTTGTATTATTAAATTATGAAATTTCTGTTTGAACATCTTGAATTCACAAAGGTTGGCCACGTTACTGTTATGGTTAGATATGTCACTATAAGTAACTCTGTACGGACTCCTGCTTGGTATTTCTCACACTAAACAATTTTAGCCATCGTTTTGAATCTTTAAAGTTTTAAAGTTAACGTAAAACGGTCTATTAATTACGTTTTAAATATTTATTTGTTGTCTGATGTACCCCACTATTTTCATTGCCTCGATTTTGTTTGCTAATGATCTGTGTACAATGATGTCGAAGGTGTTGAGTAATATTGATTTTCATTTACAGTTGGAGTGTGGGTGGGTCTGAAAATAAATGAAGGAAAAAAACCTGAGGATTTTTTTGTAATGCAAATATTTTACTTGCAATCTATCCGTCGTATTATGGTTATAAATATACACGTTGACACGTATTGCAGTGGGACTATTTTTATCCAACGCGGCGCATGCCTGCTGATGGACCTTGGTTAGTACTATTAAGCGGTTACACATACACAACATATGAAGGAAATTTGCTCAGTTTAAAATGACACAGCATTCATTAATTATTTACCAGGTGTAACATCAAACTTGTTAAAAATGTAACTTATCGGGTTACAGTCTCTCATTGGTCAGTTAATATCTACTTTTCATTATTTCTTCAAAATAAAGTCTTATTTTATTGTAATCTCTATTATACTTTAAATAAACATGACGGTTAAAATTATAGGTATAAACTATTATTCTTTACATTAAGAATATCGATATTACTTTTACTTTGAGCTCCTTCCTTTCCGGTTCCTAATCATCAAAATCAATGAGATAAAATTGTGCAAGATTAGCTCTGCTCGAGTCGTTTGGTGACACTGTCTACCTGTAATCAAGTACGAGTAATAAATACAAGCGCGAGACTTATTACCTGTCGATCCCAGCCTACGCTAGATATTGTGCAGTTAGGGGACCTAAGGGCATTGTGTGTTTTGTCGCCAACTCGTTCAATCTACCCGTACTGCCGGCACAACTCCTACCGTTCCAGTTAACGTGTTTACAGAGAATGAAGTATCTTGACCATTTGTGAGTTTAGATCCACCTGTTAAAGGGCTCTGGACAAACCGTTATGACCACAGGTAAATAGATAACCACGGTCCGATCGTGGTTGTGCAAGTATATTTGTGCCAGTGGGAGTAATTTAGGTAAATGGACTGTCATTTTATCAGCTGTTAACACATGTATACCAACCTGATCTTGTTCTTTTTAAATCACATATATAATGTGCTGATATGGAGTTTGTTTTAACATAATATAAGGTAAGTGTACAATGTAATTAGATTTGACATTATTTCCAAATAATCTACCCTCATAATTTATCCATTTTAATAGAAAATATAGTTTTATTATCAAGCCGCTTGATTTTTGTTTAATTTTAAACTTTCATTTTGTTAACAATACAGTTTTAGAATTCACAAATCGATCTTATAGGTGATGATCATTTTAATTAGGATGTATCTTAATTACTTATTATCTAAATGAATTCTCAGCAAATTGTAGACTTTGTAGTTTCGTTACAAACTGTACTATTTCAAGCAGCACAGATCCAAAATTTCATGAAATCTAACCTTTAAATGTTCATTGTGTTCCTAAATGTAAAATGACAAATTAATAATTCTGAAAATATAATGACTGAAGAAAACTGGTGTAATTAACTTTCTTAGACCAAGCGTGACCCTTTCAAATATCCAGTGACAAACATTGAAAGAAATAAAGCAAATAAAAACTGGTCACCCATGTTTCTTTAAGCTTATGTATGCCTAAAGGAGACGTTAGCTTGTTTTCGTAGGGAATCAGGGCAATACACAATTGGGTTCAGTACAAGCAATGGTATCGTTATGACGTGATTTGGTTTTTTTTTTTTTAAAAATCTTATATATTATGAGCTATTCTTTTGACATAAAATGTGTGTAAGTAAGGAACTCTTGAGGTGACAAGGCTGGTTTAAGTTTACTAGAAGTGGCGATTATCATAATGTACACATGCACTGTATATCAGGAGTTTGATTTCTCAATAGTGGCAAAATTTTGATTTTTGAATAGCTGTTTAATTTTGATTTCCCAATAATGGTTCAATTTGAGTATTTACCAGGCATGTTACTGTTGATTTATCTCTTTGATAGAGGACTATTAATTTCAAGAAATACAAATTTAAATTGTGTACTTGATGCATTTATACCCATGGCATATATGTGTACCAATGAAAAACATTTTTCTCTTCAGTTTGTATTGTTCGTCCAAAGTTAGTAGCAGATAAATGTTGCATTAACTGTGTGTGTGTCTATATTGATGTGTGTATGTGATTGTGTATGTGTGTGTATGTTGATGTGTGTGTGTGTGTGTGTGTGTGTGTGTCAGTCAATTATTTTTACACTGATAACCAATATATAGGGATCCATGTAACTGAATTGGCAGAGGATTGGACTCGTAGTTCAGTTGTCGCGTGCTCGATATCCGCTCAAGCCAACTTTGATCGGTAGCCTCGGTGTGTCCATGGGAAAGGCACTTGTCTCCCATGCCCTGGGAATGATATAGCAATAGTGTGTTAAAAGCCACTAGGGCATGATATAGCGTGTTAAAAGCCACTAGGGCATGATATAGCAATAGTATGTTAAAAGCCAATCAACCATGGCACTTAGCTCCCATACCCTGGTATGATATAGCAATAGTGTGTTAAAAGCCAATCAACCAATAAGAATATCTGTAACAATAGAATATTATGGTTCCTACCGAGAATTTACACGAATAGATTTGTTTAGTAGTAAATATTCTTCTTTTTTATACGGATATATTCTCGACTCGCTTCCAAGTATCAAGAGTGAGTCTCTCTCTCTCTCTCTCTCTCTCTCTCTCTCTCTCTCTCTCTCTCTCTCTCTCTCTCTCTCTCTCTCTCTCTCTCTCTCTCTCTCTCACACACACACACACACACACTAAATATACGACTCTTTACAACCCCAACATTTTTCAGTATACACTAAGGCGTTAGAGTCATAGTAAAATAAGTTCGCATCTTCAATCATTAAGATCAAGTAAAGCTAGCTGAAGTAGAGAATAAATGTAGGGACTATTAAATATAGACGATAAACAGCTTAATAAACTAAAACTGCATGAACTTATTGATCTATCGATTGATTGATTTTTTTTAAAAAATCCATTATCTCGTGTTCTTCAATCGGTTTTAATGAGACTAAGGGACGTTCATTTAGTTCCATAGCAAGATCATGCCGCTCCGTATACGAACCACTTTCTTATTATACAATAATTTCACATATTAAAAAATAGATGGAGGGTCTCAAGTCATGGTCGATTACTGGCCTAATCACGTAGGCTATTAGTTTAGAAATGGTATGCTTACTTCTACCAAATGAGTCTGCAGCTTTATCAATAAAGCACGATGAAATTTCGGACAACATGAAAATCCTCTTAGTGTTATAAATTAACACAAGAAAGGCAAAGGAAGGAAACAATCCTACGCTCGATTCGACTTTTCTCACGCGTCTTTCATCGCTTGAGAATCGTAAGAAGACTAAAAATAACTACACACATCCATTAGAAAAAACAGTAACGTACCAAATTATCACTCTCGGACGACCATTGCATGAACCCAATCTGGTAAATTAACCTTTTTCTTCCCACCATTAGGGTCACAAACCCTAAACAGCGAGGTTATTACAGGAAGTAGCCCATTTCTGCCGCGGGCTAAATAACGTCCTGAAACTATTTTTGCAAGATAGAATGTTTACCTTTTTTTCAGAGTGCATCATTTGTCTATATTTGTATAATTTCCAAAACAGAAATAAGTAGTTAAAATACTGATAGTATAAGTAACAGTTGATGACGTCATCACATTCAAATATTAGAGCCTAGAGTATGGACCCGGAAGATTAAAAAATGTTTTGAATAGATTTTATAGAGGTTTCCACTTGTAAGATCATCTGTTATACTGAGTGTTTTAGAGAGAGAGAGAGAGAGAGAGAGAGAGAGAGAGAGAGAGAGAGAGAGAGAGAGAGAGAGAGAGAGAGAGAGAGAGAGAGAGAGAGAGAGAGAGAGAGAGATTTTTTACAACCTTTGAAATTAATAGTAATGTAATACTGTAAATACAGTACCGGATTTAGGCATATGCTAAACAACATACAGTCTGAAGGGGTCCCTCAAATTTATTTTATACAAAATATGACCTCTATAGCTTCCCATGGGTTTGGGGCCTCGCTTTGTCTAAATCCGGCACTGTGTAAATAACATTTTCAGGATGCATTCATTATTCTGAGCAATTTCAACTAATTGACGGAGTCCGCATTATTAAATTTCCCTAGTATTAAAAGAAAACAGATTCAGCGCCGTGTTTGGAGCGATTATTAGACCCTAACGCATATTTACTGCAGGTTAAAAACTAGCAGAAAATATGCCACTAACTGCAATGACGGCGCTGTTCATGGCTTGTGACCGTAATGGTGAAAATAAAGGTTAATTCACCGGAATGGGTTCATGATATGGTCGTCCGAGAGCGTTGCATTGCTACGTTACTGTTTTTTTTTTTTTTTTTGAATGGATTTGTGTGTTTTCTTTCAGTCTTACGATTCTGAAGCGATAAAAGACGCGTGAGAAAAGTCGAATCGAGCGGAGGGTAGTACTAGTATTAGTACCTTAGTCTTACTTTGTGGACACAACCACAACAAAACAAGTTGAGGCTACGACATCGTAGCTAAGCGGAGGGTTGTGGTCACCGTTGCATTCCTTGTGTTAATTTATAATGCCGTTAAGGTGATTTCATGTTGTCGGAAATTTCGTTGTGCTTTATTGATAAAATTGCAGACTCATGTGCTTCAATGATAGTAATTTTAGGATCTCAGATTGGCGGTAGGCGAGGCTCGCAATAAGACGCGAGAATTATAAAGGTTTTGTTTTGTGGTTTTATCGTCAGTCTTCATAGCATGATAGACTGGACACATTGGGAAGTATATTTGGTAAAGAAAGAACCCGAGATGAACCCTCCCCCCTCCCCCCCAAAAAAGAAAAAAAGAAAACACTGACCCACTGGAAGCTACTGGCAAGTTTTATCACATACTTACGTTAGCTGAGCACAGGAACCCTCGTAACACTAGGGGATCCCGGATTATAATGCCCTAATCTGTAATATTTCGTGTTTTAAAGATATAAAGCATGGGGTTCCATTTGTCTACATGGTTGAATATGAGTATTCTAAAATTAAGTATATCGTTTCTCTTTATTATTATTATTATTATTATTATTATTATTATTATTATTATTATTATTATTATTATTGATTTCCTGGTAAGCATATGTTCGTGAGAAAGAATTCATTGACAGATTGTATCTACTTAATTTTTTATACAATGTTTTAATTGATTCTAACACCAAGTAGAGCATTTATGAAATATTCAGTGGCATAGCAATAAATTCTCGTTCCCTCTATCAGCAAGACTTATTTATGGGCCCCTACCAACAGAACAAACTTGTTTAATAGGAATGTGGACCCCACTGTCCCCCCCCTCCTCTTCCAGCAGTTGCTGGGATTGTTTGGTCGGTTGCTAAGCTCAGAGGCAGCTGATTTCTCCCTCTGATAATTGGAGAATAACACAACTACTACATTATATCAAAGATGCATTTGCCTCATTAATGCTTAATGTTTTTTTTTTTTTTTTTTGGTGACAACAAACCAGGTCTATTTTGTTCCTATTTTCATTTATTCACAATTAACGTATTACTTTGATTCGTGTAAGTAACGATTAATGTCATTTTGCTTGCCATAAATGGTTCAAGGATTTTGACCAGAAGGAGACTGTTGACGTGTTTGGATAACTTATTGTGCGAATCATGCATGAATCATGGCACCAAAATTAACCATTTTATACTTTTAGCTAGCTTCGAAACAATGTACATTACAATTAACAAAAATTGCCGTAGTTTGGTGTTGTACAGTCGTGGCAACCCAAGTGTTTTTGTAAGGCCAGACATAATCCGGATATTTGAAACAGATTAATTTCCTTATTTAAGGAAAAACAAAAGACAAAGGGCACAAAATTCTTGCTCAACAATGTAGTATAGGGACTTCGACTTTTTGCCCGAACGGGTTTGGGCTAAATAGCAGACCATTCAAACATATTCAGATAAAGAAATTAAGTATCTCTAGTTGCTTTTGAATAGCGTTTTAAAAGTCGGCACTTCGAACTTTGATATACATAGTAATTCATTATTTCGTTACCTGGTCATATCACTTACTGAAGGACTTCAAAGGGTTGCTAGAGAGGGTGTTGTACGGGCATATTTTATTTCTTGAAGAATAAAGAGCACCTCCGTGTTGGACTGACTTTCTCAAGCTTTACAAAAAAGGCTTACCGTAACAGTAGGATCATGTTTCTAGCACGTACAATCTACAAAAAGCATAGGTGTGCCTCACAATATTGGTTATCATTTCCACCTTTATGCCAGAAAAATATATGTTATATTAAAAGAATGTACTCTAACGAAGTAAAACGAGTATCCAGGAAAAGAATTTATCTTCATCCATGGTACCATAACTCACTTCCCCCTTGCTACTTCATCTGCATGCGTAGTTAAGAATGCACTGGGATCGGCGGAAAGGTAGAAATCAGTAGCAAACTGAATACTGTAAAAAGTAACTAACAATGGTTTGCATCAGACAGATTGATCTTTTTTATTTCATGGGCATCCTTCCCAAGTCAGACGTGGATTTTAGAGTGCCTGCGAAATACATCAGACACTTTTTACAGGGTCAGCTGAAAATGGATTTGGGCTTATTTTTCTGATTCGAGTTAGGAACAGCAATGTACGGGCAAAACTTAAAGGAGCACTGGTTTATAAATATTCGTATATTTTAATTTTTGTTGTTGTTTTTTGGATCAAAAAATCACAAAAAATTCGTGAAAATAAGATTGTGTTAAATGTAAAATGACTGAAAATCAAGCTTGGAATTATTTCCCTGTGTTAAAAAAACAGAGCTCGGCCATTATAATAGGGTCACGTGATGTTTCAAAATGTAGTCCGCGGCGCAAATGTAAGGCAATTTGTTGATCTCTTTAAAAGACACTTTTGTCATATTATTGGCTTTATATATAATTTCCACCAATGGAATATAAAATGCAGAGAAAACGGGAGCCAAGCGCGGTTCCTAAGGACAATGTTGTAGCCAATCCGGTTGAACTTAAAAGGTATATCTCGTTGATGGCTTTTTGTGATGCTTCACGTTAATGTATGTTGTACATTTATTCGTCAACTCACCTAGCAATTTGGTCCTCCAACCCATCCAATTTTAAAAATAATTTTAAAAAATGGTCAAAACTTTGTGATTTCATTCTGTAATTTCAATAATTAATTTAAAATTTCTAACTCGAATGTCTCCAGGAGGTCACTGACATTTGTCTTTTTCGCATTTCAAACCAAACAGGTGTGTGTGTGTATGTGTGTGTGATTTAGATTTTTAATATAGCTTTAACAATTTTTCAGTAATATCGCTACGATGTCTGAAATAAGACTGTTTAGAGTGATGTCTAGTACTGCGCCATCATGCCGCAGACATGTGGCATGATGTCCCACCCAGTCATATTATCCTGACACCAGGCTTACAGTCCTAACAGGAACCTCTTAATTCTGAGCGCGTTAAACGAAGTAGCTGTTAGTACCATTTTTAAAAGTCTTTGGTATGACTCAGCCGGGGATCGAACCCACAACCTCCCTCTTCCGAGGCGGACGCTCTAACCAATAGGGCACCGGAGCGGTAAACCAAACAAGAGTGTCTCTGATAACACGGCGACCAGGTTCACGTGCGCGACTATTTTCTTTTCAGACGACAGGAGTGATCAAAACTTTTGTTTAGTTATTATACGATTGCGCACTGTATGCAAGACCTATTGACCTCCGAAATTGATGAGATTGACAAAGTCCAAAACTGACGATTTGACTATGGAAGCTGTCCAATGCAAAATATGTCCCGCGCTCTATCCCTTGTTGTACAGTTTCCTTGACACTGTTGCATATATGACCATACAGTTTTGATGTGTTCATTCACATTTATCAACTCTACTAACAATCAGAGAAGTTAACTATGGTTATAATTAACTAGCATTCATAATAATCGACTATTCCATTTTCGGAAGGGGGTGTGGGGGATACGGAGGGATTATTTGAAACGATTTAAGTCCTTCAAAAAGGATGAAAAAATTCTTACTCGTTGATTGAAATAATTAAACTATATCCGTTATATATATCCATTTTATTAGCTGAAGAAATTTTTACAGAGGAAGAACAAATTTAAAATAAAAATATACCGGTTCAATAGACATTGCCAGACTCACCAGGTAAATTCATGGGTGTCCGCATTATTTTTTTTTTCAAACGGTGGGGTTGGGTGGGGTGGGGTGTCAGGATCTTTTGCGGTTTTTTTTAGGGTATTATGGTGGAGGAAGGGTAGTCAGTTAGTCACGGCTTGGAGAGTTAGTATAAGAAGCAGTCTGAAACTAAAACTAATATTTATTAAGCATTTGAAAAGAATTTTGTGACATTTTAAGTTTAATTTTCATGATTAATCATATATATATATATATATATATATATATATATATATATATATATATATATATATATATATATATATATATATGTGTTTTTGTGTGTGTGTCTGCAGTACGATGTGTGGGTCACGTGACCCCTTGACCTATGCTGCGAGTGCCTATGGGTAGATTGAAGTGGCCGGTCTCTAAACGGCTATACCAATTTTTGGGTTTTGTACTGCATAGGTGGTTTCACGTTTCAATCAACATAACGTTTTTGTGGTTCTTTTGTATTTTCATTTGGATTGATTTTATAAATGTAAAATTCATTAAAACACCTTCGTGTATTGTGTCACTCACATCCTCCATTATACTTTATTTTTATTTCCCTGCTCCCTTTCTAAAATAATAAATGTCTCTTCTTCTATAATTTGATGTTCTGTATTCAGGAAAAATTCTTCCGATTGTGGTATTTCTTTAAATAGTGTTAGTGTAATTTAGCATTTTTATTCGACGACTTACTTATCCACTCAGACAGACTTATCCAGTTTTCAAACGTTGCAGTCAGATCAACCACAAATAAACCACGCAACTTGGTATAGGGATTACAATATTTCTTCTTATTGTTTACCAAAGTTACATTTCCCATCACTCACCATTAAAGATGAGGAATGACCGTGCCAAAAGAACATAGACTGCGATGCCCCTGTACTATACAGCCTAATTGATTATTTTACAGCGAATAAACAGCAGTAAAACATCAATGGCTGCGATGTTGCTGTACCTGATGTAATCGTAAAAGTACTGGCATGTTGTAGTACAAATATTTGTTTTAAATACATACATGACTGATTTGCTAACATCCTCAAGAGTGCAGCTTTTAATTAAAATATAAACTGTTTTCAGTAAAACAATAACTATTCCTGCATCGTAGAAAACTGTTCGATCAGATCGATCGTTCGATCGATCGATCGATCGATCGAGAGAGAGAGAGAGAGAGAGAGAGAGAGAGAGAGAGAGAGAGAGAGAGAGAGAGAGAGAGAGAGAGAGAGAGAGAGAGAGAGAGAGAGAGAGAGAGGCTATATTATTTTGAATAAAATGGGGGAATAACTATAAAGGCATAATGTGGGCATCAGTTACGTTAGTCAGCTCTGTAACTGAGATAAGGTAAGTATTGTAATTGCATTATGGGTAGGATCCCTAAATAAATACCAATAAATAATATTAGATTTTGGGCTGTACATAATTACAGTGTAAGGATTAATTTAGTTTACTATATGTTGTTGTTGTAGGGTTTATGTACATTTTTCTGCCAAAGATAGGCTAAATGGTGGAGGAAGAACCCGGAAAGACTCCGGAAAGAACCATAGACCCATGAGAAGCTACTGGCAAGCTTTCTCACATACACACATTGGCCGAATCGGAGACTCGAGATGAGATGGCAGTGATCCGTTACGGTGAGCTCTTTAGACCACTCGGCCACTCGGGTCCGGTTTACTAGATATAGTCTCAGCCCCATGGATAATGTTAAACCATGACCAGATTAAGTGGGTGTGGGTGGGAACGGGGGCATGTACCTCCCCCCTCCTCAGTCATGGAACTCCTCTTGGTTGCCGTTGATAAAATTACATATTTAAATAAATCATACATAGTCTGAGTCTAATGTAGCAATAATAATTATACACGTATAAAGATCAGTTTAGGGACAACATTCTGTGTATATTTGTAGATCTATAACGGCCACAATTTTATAAGTAAACCTCCCACTCCTTCACCATTGCCTCTGGATTCTAATCCAAAATCAAATATAATTTTTCCCTAAGGACAGCTACCCAAACGTTTATTCATTGCCATAGTCAGCAATGCGGCCATCAACAAAGCCATCGATCAAATTACTGTCGAGTTCCAATATTTATACGCGTCCATGATGGACGTCACTCGAGATGTCCAAACGATGTGTATCAGACCATTCGAACTTAACATTGCCCCCCCAATACATGAGATAGTACTTGACACCGTTTGAAGCCACGCGAGAGTTATGTATCATGTAGCGTCCTACATGTGGTGCATGCTAAAGATGAACGTATCCATCTCAAATCTAAAGACTTAAAAGTCTGTGTCATCTACACAGACGACAGTCATTGACTAGGAACCCATTGGTTAGCCATCAACTTTCCTAACGATCATAGTGTGGAATATTTGATTCTTATGTATTACCTACTGTGGAAGACGACATAATTGATTTTATTGGAAGGAATGTTGTATCAGCTCGATTCAGTAATGCAAGATGCAAGGTTATGATTTAGTAATGTGTTGACAAGATTGTGTGTATTATTTTGTTCATCATGGCATTCATGGATATCCGTTACAATATTTAATGACTTGATTTGATCGTGATTACTCTAAAAACGACGATGAATTAGAAAGATGATTTTGTGAATAGTATGGTTATCTATTGTCTTTATCTCGGAAATAAAATGTGCATTAATGGCTAAACGACAATGGCTTGAATCCTTGAAAGTAACGTTTTTACCCTTGTAAATCTGTTCATGTTAAATATTCTTTGTTTGTTTATTTGTACACCTGTTTTGTGTTAAATAATTTTCTTATTTTTAAATATTTCTGGTTTTTGGAACAAAGAAATTGTGTTTCGACATTTTTATTGAGAACAACATGGCTATAAACTGTCAGTCCTTTGAGCTATAATATCTGAGGCTATAACATCATTCTTGCTTTAAGCTTATGTACCAGTTTACCAGGACTTCCCATTCTATGTACCAGTTTACCAGGACTTCCCATTCTATGTCCCAGTTTACCAGGACTTCCCATTCTATGTACCAGTTTACCAGGATTTCCCATTCTATGTACCAGTTTACCAGGACTTCCCATTCTATGTACCATTTTACCAGGACTTCCCATTCTATGTACCAGTTTACCAGGACTTCCCATTCTATGTACCAGTTTACCAGGACTTCCCATTCTATGTACCAGTTTACCAGGACTTCCCATTCTATGTACCAGTTTAACAGGACTTCCCATCAATATAACAATGTTTATAATTTATTCACTGTGGCACATTTTGATGTCAACTCTAACAATGTTCCTATATAACCCCACTTGAGCTCAGCCACTTTTAATTATTTTACCATTGACTGTCGGTGTAATCCTCTGAATCCGTTTACTGCCGATGTAATTCTCTGGATCCATTTACTGCCGATGTAATCTTCTGAATCCGTTTACTGCCGATGTAATCATCTGAATCCATTTACTGCCGATGTAATCCTCTGAATCCATTTACTGCTGATGTTATCCTCTAGATCCATTTACTGCCGATGTAATCATTTAAATCCATTTACTGCCGATGTAATCCTAGATTTTCCCGTTTGAGTCTATATTAGCATATGGGCATAGTAGTTAAAGCATCCGCCTCAAATGCGTGAGGTCGTGGGTTCGATCCCCGGCCGAGTCATACCAAAGACTTACAAAAATGGTACTAATAGCTGCCTCGCTTGACGCTCAGCATTAAGAGGTTAGTGTTAGGACTGGTCGGCCTGGTGTCAGGATAATGTGATTGGGTGGGACATCATGCTACATGTCTGCGGCATGATGCCCCAGTGCTAGACATCACTATAAACTGCCACACTGCAGACGTCGTAGCGATATGACTGAAAAATTGTTAAAGCTACGTTAAAAATTAAAAACACCACCACGCCATTAATTGCATCTAACTACGAATATTTCATAAAATTGTAAATAAATTATAACGGATCCATAAATAGCATTTCTGTACCTATTAAATATGTTGGCATTTAATGACTCGTGGTACTTATTCAATTCCCATAGTAAACCTATGCAAAAACCATGATATTAAAAATTCAATAACTTTGAATTTTTGAGTGCTCATGATCAAATCTATATTTATAAGTATAGATGAAACCAGGTTGTCAGCTTCTGTATAGAGAAAAGTATATGAGTCGAGGCATTTTTTTGTACCTACTTGTTTTGAAACATACGCTTTCAATTCCGCACCAAAGAGTCAGGTGATAATTTTTGTAGTGATTATTCTGAACTAATGTCTGTTCAATGACTGATATTCCATCAATATAACAATGTTTATAATTTATTCAGTTACACCTAGGATAAGCTCTCAAAAGATTCTTTTCCCTAAAAAATTAACTATATTATTAACCAATCCAAGCCAGCCAAACCCATATATGCTCTATTGTATGTTCACCTATTTTCAGACTGGTTCCCATATTTCCATACAGTTGGTACAGTGTGTCGGTAAGCAGCATATTTTTAGAGATAGCGATTACATGCAGAAAAGTTTTGGCAACAATATATTTATTTTTAGTATCGTGCAGCTCAGCGGTTATTACAATTCCATTCATACATACAGGGTTGTTTGTTCTTTTTCCATGTTGACTGAGAATGGGGGCTGGGCCCGTCATTCTACAAAATAATACCAGATTCATGGATTACGATTTTCAAAAGTAATAACTGGCTAAAACTTGGAATTCTGCTCTTTTGAAATAATTTAGTGGCAATGTTGCCCAGTTGTTTTAATCCTAATGCCTCTCTAGCCCCTTGCAATGTATACAATTTGAATTATGTTACGGTGTCAAGGTGCACAGGTGCACCCTGGTGTACAAGTACGAGTTAAACAGTCAAAACTATGTTCTTATCCGCATGTTAACCACCTGACTCAGAGAAGGGCTTTCATTATTTGATCACACACAGATATGGCGACAGGGGCTCTCGTTACTTGATCACACACATATATGGCGACAGGGGCTCTCATTACTTGATCACAAACAGATATGGCGACAGGGGCTCTCATTACTTGATCACGCACAGATATGACAGTGGAGTTTTCAGTTTGCTTGGCACGTGACCTTGAGAATATTTGGAACAAGAGGCAATGTTTTGTGAGTGATCAGCTATTAAGTAACCTTAAGGTCGAGAACAGAATTCCGAATGAAAGTTTTTGTGTGTGGAAGAAGTTTTGTTTCACTTACAAAAGTGGTTTTTAGTTGCCTTTGTTCATGCATTGTATAATCTGGAGGAAATTGACATTAGGAAGTCTTGGAGTGGAGATTTTACTTAAACCTTGAAAGTCACATGCTGAAAATACCCGATTACAACTTTGGTCAGAAAATAAAAAAAAAATGTGGAGTGTTATGAAAAACAAATTTTTGTTGTTGCTTATTTACAAATGCAGCAGAGATTAGTTGCATGATTTAACTAATGATATGATGGATTTGTTTGTACGGAGACATGCACTTAGAAACGTATATGATAGAAACATATCTGAGGCCTGCCACTTTATATTTGTCGACAGATCTGAGGCCTTATACTTTATATTTGTGAACAGATCCGAGACCTGCCACTTTATATTTGTCAACAGATTTGAGGTCTTCTACTTTATAGTTGTCCACAGATCTGAGGACTGCCACTTTATATTTGTCAACAGATCTGATGCCTGTCACTTTATATCTGCAAACAAATATGAGGTCTGCCACTTTATAGTTGTCAACAGATATGAGGCCTTCTACTTTATATTTGTAAACAGATCCGCGGTCTGTCACTTTATATTTGTGAACAGATCGGAGGCCTGTCACTTTTTCTTTGCCAGTTTCGATGAAATGTATATACTAGATACAGATATGAGGCCTGCCACTTTTTCTTTGCAAACTTTGATGAAATGTAATATTAACTTCTACCAAGATACATTCATGCTGTTTTCTAAATAAGGCTCTTACAACCCATATACTGAAAGTCCACCTTGATACAATGGTACCTCGCAAGAGTACTTTTCGGAAGAACCAATACACATGTACTCATTGTTAGTGATGTCACTTTATACTGAGCTAGGTTTAAATTAGACTGATCCCACGGATTTAATATATGATATTTCTGGGTTATTAGTAGATTATTAATAATAATAATAATAATAATAATAATAATAATAATAATAATAATAATAATAATAATAATAATAATAATAATAATAATAATAATAATAATAATAATAATAATAATAATAATAATAATAATGATAATAATAATAATAATAATAATAATAATAATAATAATATTATAATAAAATAATAATAATAAAATTATAATAATAATAATAATAATAATAATAATAATAATAATAATAATAATAATAATAATAATGATAATAATAATAATAATAATAATAATAATAATAATAATAATAATATTATTATTATTATTATTATTATTATTACAACAACAATATGAATTTAATATATCACCTAATTTTTAGAAGCTCTAAGCACTTTAAAATATTAGATAACACATAAAAGCATAAAAAAACATAAAAAACGACTTGATTGCTAAAACAAACACCATGAAATTACAAAATAAAAAATGTTGATAATAATTAAGAAAGTAAACATTAATTCTTTAAATCTGGTTATAGGAGTTACTGAATTGTCCTGAGATGCTTTTTGGCGCCGGTCAACTGTAATCATGCCAGAAATGGAGATGAAAGATATATGGTTGTGTGGAAGGAAGCGTTTAATTTACTAGTTTCTGCATTTTAGGATTCATTCGTGAATTGATTAATTAATAAATAGACTGATTGATTTAAAACTGTCATAAAGATTTAGTTATGGAATCTTGTGTGATTTCCGATTCACATCTTTTGTTGAATGAGAGCTTCTTCGTAAATTAAATGTTAACTTCCTGCTTTCTAAAATTTAATTTTTTCTTGACTTTGAATTGTTAAAATTTAGCATTAAGTACAATAATCATGTTAAATCTTAAATCTACTCATAATTTAAAACAAAATCTGAACAAATAATATAAACATTGTGATTAATGGTAACCTATTTGTTAGAAAGCGACTTTCTACTTGAAATAACGTTTTCGAGCAATTTGTTCGCGTTACGTTCAGTTGTGGTTTTAATCAAAAATATGTTACTGTTTTCTGGTACTTTGAAACTTGCTAAAAAATCTAAGATATTCCAAAACTGTGCATGGCTATCGTTAGGTTTCAGTTTAAAGGTTGTGTCTTATACGGTAAAGTATGCGAACATATTTTTAGGACGTTTTGAAGAAGTGAATATAGAGTAAGGTGCAGTCGATACCTTCTGTATTATAAAATGTTTAGTTAAGACACCTTTCTATTATACTGTTTTTAAGAAAATTGGTGATCATATATGATAGTTTGGTAACAGATTGTAATGGCCACTAAGAGTCTCATTTCAAGCTACATTTTACTACTGAAATGTACACAGACAAAGCACATCCATTTTTGGCGAAGAATTCTAGAGAGTTACATTTGTTCACTGCCTTCTCATTTATCTTTCAATATCCTGTCTTTTCGATAATTTGTGCAGGAAGAGTTAGAAAGTTCCACTTGTTCACTGCTAGTTTTGAATCGCAGTTTTCTATTATTAGCCAGTGTCTATTGAACACAGGGTATTCCGAGGTTCCAAAAACTCACCATACTTCATGTTATTCATTTCATTTTTTGAGATACAGTTAAGGAATCACGGTACTAATTCAGTTCCCAAAGTAAACCTATGCAAACACCACGATATTAAAAATTCAATAATTTTAAATTTGTGAGTGATCATGACCAAACCTATGTATATCAGTATAGATGAAACCTGGAAGTAGCTTCTGTGCAGAGGAAAGGATATGAACTGCGGCATTTTCTGGAACTGCATATGTTTGAAACATGTGCTTTCAATTCCCCACCAAGGAGTCAGGTGCTAATTTTAGTAATGAGTGTTCCAAACTCAAGAACTGAGATTCCATCAGTAAAACAATGTTTCTATTATTATTCACTTTCAACTAGGATAAGGTCTCAAAAGATTCTTTTTTTTAACCAATCCTGGTCAGCCAAACCCGTATATACACTTTTAATAATGTTCACCCATTTCTAGACTGGTTCCCATTTTTCAACACGATTAGTACTGTATGTCCTTAAAGATTACACTTTAATTTATTTTCACTGATATCGACAAAATTATATGAAAAAGTGCGTAGAAGATTACATGGTACATAGCATTAAAGAAAATGTTAGGGAAAATATTTCTTGGACAATCGCAGTAAAAAGCTTCCAATTAGGACCACATACACGATTGTGGGGAGAGTTCTTTTAATTTGGAGTGGATTACGTTAAATATGAGAACAGGTTAGCATTCTATATTTAACAAGGGTACTAAATGAAACGTTAAAAAATAATCGCTAATTGGTATACATAGGCAGTATGTGTGAGGAGGTCTAGATTATCACAAATAAGGCTTTCTTTATGGAAAACTGGCGTTGCCTTTCGAAAGGTTATCACACACTGAATAACAATTAATCATCTCAAGGTATTTTTGAAGAAAGGGGTTGAGATTATGTTATCCTGCCTGTGTACGTATGTATGTGAGTAATACCGTGCAAGTTCTACGCCATTTGAGACTTTATACTTTTGGATATGATCGGGGTGGTCTGCACAACTCTTTTGGAATTCGATTCCATCCCCGAAGCTTGCGGAGTAGGTAGTTTTTGGCATTTTAATTTATACGAATAGTTTAAGGGGTGGGTTGTTACAGTGAAACGTAACTGCGGACTTCTGTGGATCCATAACTGGGATCTGCTGTGGGGAATCAGACCTGAGAGGCCACTAGTACTAAAAATGATAAGCCTAAAATAGTCTGGCACGAACACATTTCAGATCTATTTATCTATCGTCGAAGATGGCAGGTGTTACCAAAATTAACAACCCTCAAATAATTTCTTTTCAGAAATGCTAAATAAAATTTTATTATATTTGGCATAAAAATATTCTGGCATGAAGACCTTTCAGTTGTTGATCAGATTAAAATATAACAAACCTTACTACAGGTAAATGAAATTTGAAACGACTCGTTCTTTAAATCTTCTCAAATATAACTTAAGCAAACTTGACACGAAGCATCAAGACATTCCACGTCTTTAAATATATGCAGACCGTGCTAATTAGCCATCCAATTGCTATTAAATGGAAAAAATCTTTTAAATGACATTTCTCAATAACCGCTCAACTATTACATAATGCATCATAGTATAATATAGTTTCGAATTTATGCAACTTTTGCTAAACCGCAATCAAATATAGCCTAAAAATAATAATTAGAAAAAGACATAAAACCGCTAATAGACTATGACCTTCCTGGATAACATCATTCTGGCAAACATATGCCAATGATGCCAAACTGCTTCAATAAAAATAGAAAAAGTAATTGGTTTTCAAATAGTGCTCAACTGAAACTGGATCGTGTGTGTGTGCGATTAGAGAGATAGTCCTGTCATAAATTATTTTTAAATTTTATGTAGAAATTGAGAGAGAGAGAGAGAGAGAGAGAGAGAGAGAGAGAGAGAGAGAGAGAGAGAGAGAGAGAGAGAGAGAGAGAGAGAGAGAGAGAGAGAGAGAGAGAGAGAGAGAGAACATCCCTATCAAACTATTTCTTTACCAACTGAGCTTGCAGAAAATCAGATGTCTATCAGATGAACGATCTCAGGCCTACTTGGGCATCTTGTTAATTTTGTGCGCCAGGCCCCGAGTGGTCTAAAGTGCTCACCGTTACGGATCACTGCCGTATCACCACTTAGTACTAATATTAATACCCTTAGTCCTACATCGTGGACATGGTACTAACATGAGTCCATGTGTATCAATGGAGCAGCCGGGTGTGATTCACACTCGGCTTTTTTTTTTTTAGCCTAATATGAAAAAACTTAAACATTTTTTTTGAATATAATAAAATAAATTGAGTAGTCCTCTTATATAATAATGAAATTATTGCAAATCATTGTAAAAAATAGTGCTAAAATCTTGTTTACCTTTTTTATTTGGTATTTTAATTTTGATCGTCCGCCATATTAGTTCAAAATGATGCCTACTTCTGTCCTCAGCCTCGTTTGTTTGTCTGTCATATAAGGAAGTTAAGGCTTTTTTTTGGAACTGTAACCAGATCTTAGTAACAAATTTAGCACGGTTTGAGTGGGAAATTTTGCGGATTAAAAGTAAATACGGTTTACCGGTGACTTTTTGAAATTCCACCAAGAAGCCATTATTTTCGCAACAAAAATTGTATTCAGCAATTTTTTATAAGCAAGTATCAATTTTCCATCTTCCCGCGTTACGTCAGTCTACAACTAATACCATAGCTTAGAATATCCATATATAGTCTGGCAAGCCTTATGTAGAAAAGGGGTCACGGTGAGAGTCTCGCGTTATATGTCATGGTGGACGCTGAGGTAAGCGTAATTAAGCCAATTTATTTTATCGTATAAGGGCTTAATAAAATCAAAATAAAAAACTTCTTTTACACAATAATTATACTTATGTAGTAGATTTATAAACTATTTGTGTTTCTGGCTTTAGTGAGTATTTTTTTTTTTTTTTTGCTCCATTAAATGATATGGGATCAGTTCATAGCTTCAACCACAACAAACCAAGTTGAGGCTACGACATTGTAGCTATATCATCGTGAGCTTCTCATAAGTGGGTGGTTCTTTCCAGGTTTTTCACTGGTTCTTCCTCCAATATTTATACTGGCCGCCATGTATAGTCTATCTTGTGCTTTAAAATTGCATTAAACCCTATAACAACAACAACAACAACAACAACAACAACAACAACTACTACAATTTTGGGCGCAGGAAAATTCCAAATTCCTAGTCATCAGTTTTGTTTTATCTGCATATACAAAGTGAGACGTCAAATTATTTAGCTGACGGTTTTTATTATACTTTTAAAACAATCTTTTCGTACTCTTTATGTACCAGATATCGATGTTTATCTTCAGAAAAAAAATGCCTCATTAACTACAGCGCTTCGGGCTGACAGAATAGATGTTGACATCGTTAACAGCCTGTTACCTTTTGTTTTTTTGCTTGGGGGCATGAGTTAATTTACCATGGCCGTAGTTCTTACGACCTTTGCCCTAATGAAAACGACCGATTTAGTTATCAATGGGATCAAATACAGCAGCATCCGAATCGGTATCACCCAAGGAGTTAGTTGAAGGTGTTACAGCCAGTGTTTTGGAAAGTTTGCCGATTAACCTTGGTAGAATTGTTTCTCACCTCTAACACCCACCATTTACTATGCTTATATTCACTTACCATGAAAAGAAGGATGTTAGTGCCAAAACAGAAGTACTGCAAGTTTGCTGTACGCTTAGAACTTGCTGCTAAGTCCTGTATTTTCTTGACGTCTCCTGCATTTTAACTCGTTCCAATAAGGACACTGAGAATATGCAATAAAACTGTGTAAAATGAAATTAGCAAAAGACATTTGTAGAAGATGGGTTGTGTTCGGAATTAAGATGTCTATATTTAACAAGTTTTACTCATAAATAAAAACAAACAACTTCTTGTTAAGAATTAGAAAAGAGAGAAAAGTTACCACACATTGTATCAAATATTTCAATACTTGTAGTAGGTGGGTTGATGTAGGAGTAATAAAGGGGATAATTGTACAAGATTTTCTTAAAGAAGAACACGTGTTTTAAAAATTAGAGGAGGTAGAGAAGCTGGCATAAGTTGTATCAAAGTTCGCGTAAAGAATACTAATAGGGGATGGCTTGAGGTGGGCGGGGGTGAGGAGGTTAATATTTGACACGATGTAAAAGTAGAAGAGATATCTTTTCTTTAGAAACACCCCAACTCGGGGCGATAATGAATTTTTCCTATGAAGGAGGATGTACAATTTTGAAGCCAGTTAGTGAAAAAATATCTGTAAGTTGACTCATATCCTTGTATTATTCCTGATTTAATACTACTACCCTTACAACTACTACTACCACTACAACTCCTACTACTACTATACTACTACTACTACTAATAAAATAATAATAATAATAATAATAATAATAATAATAATAATAATAATAACAACAACAATAACATCAAATTGGTGCATCTTTTTAACTAGCCACATTAAAGAGACGCTCCTATAGTGATTGTTTCAAAGCAGTGAGTAACCGTTAATCGTGTAAAATCACTATACCGTTTTTACCAAAGTGTTATTAACAGAATAGGGTTTTTAAATTGTATGTAAAATAGACAGCATTTTGATCAGCCATTGAAAGTGATAGCAGGTGATGGACAATGTTGTGTGCTATATGAATACTTACTTGTGAAAAGTTAGAGAATTTAACTTGTTAAAAATTTATATTTTTATATACAGCTTTTGGTTCAATCAAAAGAAGTCATAACATGGAATGGTTGCTTTGCATTTTACACTTGTGTGAATATATTTCACATTTACCATTTCATTAAAAAATCTTGTTGTTGCTACTTCTCTTGAACGGAGAATCATATCAGCAGGAATTGTTTCTCACTGAAATAACTTCTTGTAGAGTTTAGTCTTAAATGTGAAAAAAAGCCTATCTGATGGTTATTGTTAAAATCTTATCACAACATTGAAAGTCGTAAAATACTTCCAATGATGTTGAGTTGTGGTCCTAAATGAAAAATAGTGCCAGTCTGGCATACAGTATGACCACAATAACAGCCATCTTACCTAAATCTAGTTCTCTCTATTTTCCATAACTGTCCGTAAATGATTGTCATATCAGCGTATGGTTTCACCACGAGGATTTTAATCACATAAGGTGTGAATCGTTTATTAATTATGACTGCCACGAGAGCAATCTAAAAAATCTTGTTATCGCTATCCTAATAAAAGGATGGTCATACTGGAATGGTGTTGTCGCAAGAACTCTTTTGATGACGTCTTGTACCGATCTGGTCGAGGCAGCGGCTAGATTGTAAATCTTATTGCTGACGAATATGAGAAGTGTCAGCACTACGCAGTTAAAAAGTACAAAAATAAATATGGTCGTGTCTTGAATTCCAGGAAATATATTATAGCCAGTAGAACGTCAGTCCCATCGAGAGACTCTTGTTTTGGTATGATACAGATATTGAGGTCTTATCTGTTTTCCTCATCAGAAACATCCGGAGCCGATTTAACGATATGTCGTAAATCACTAACAATTTATAAGGTCTGATATACTTTTGAATTATTTTAGTGTTCTTTAAATAGATTATTATTTTGAGTTTACACAGATAGCTAAAGCCCAGCCAACTAGAACACTCATTATTTAAGAACAACACCCACCCCCAACAATGGATACGCTGTCGTTGAAACTTAAATTCGATGACGTTATCACATATGCATATAAAATAAAGACAAAACAGAATTGCAGATGGTTCAAAATACCTAATATTCACAAGTTTGTAATTGCTTCGGAAATTTCCTTCAAGTCCAAAACAAAAATACGATATATTGGTATGTACTGACAGAGACCCAATCTGAATGTTTACTTAATAGCAGTTGATTGCAGGCATGTGCCACTTACGGCCGTATATGCAGCTTGTTTTTATCGATTACATTTACGTCACAACGGTACTTTAAAAATACCGATCCGGCCGGCGTCCTGGCCTACAGTTTACTTCCAGTACACATCATGTTAGATTTTCAAGTCAGTTTTTTTTTTTTTTAATGAAAAACAGATGCAGTTTAATGATGAATACAGAAACATGAGATGATTTCACTGTATTAACGTATTTTCTTCCTCAGGTTTCAAGCATATTGATGTTTGAAGACACCTACACTATGTGTATGTGTAAGTAAATAGTAGCCACATTTTCTACAATCCGATACTGAATTGCCACATATATTCCTTTAACAATTCTAGGCTTAATTGATTGGCAATTTCGACATGACATTATCCCTGGCATTCAACCAATCAAACGCCGCTATCTGTCTCATTTAGGTAGGTGAGTGACTCGGTCTTTATCTTTCAAATCTTTGTCTTTTATAGTGAAGAATAGCCTTCTATCATGCTATTTTTGTTTTAAAACTAAGTATGTATATAACGTGTTGAAATCTATTGTCAAAATTCTTCGGTATTCATTTTGAACAAATTATATGATGAATTAAAGACTTGTAGGGAAGATGAAAGGATAAGATCTTAGTAAATCGCATGATTTCCACTACCGGAACTGGGCGTCAAGCTCGTTGTACCACGAATGTCGAAATTATCAATATAGACTTGTAAACTCGGACAAGGCACATCATTTTTATTTCACATACCTGCTTTTGATATATATAGTAAAGATCTAGCAATTACAGTACTTCAAGTATTTTGAGTGTTTATCAGATTTCAGTGTGAGCATATCAGGTATTATATTTCTTAATTGTGCTATTAGAGATGGGTCCAATATTGGGATATATATTGTATTAGCTTATATTAATGCACCTGTCATTAGAGCATCCGTGCCTTCGCACTTGATGCACTAAGCACATCTTAATGATTGAGAGAACGCATTGAACGGCATTATTGCTTTATAGCACATATACTATTATAAGCTTGAATTTCACATGGGTTTCCAAGAATATGGGTGGATTGAATGTTGTTTATTCAGTTTCACGACAACTTCATGAGGAAACTTCGACGTGGACATATATTCAGTGATGTTAGTTGGGACCATCTTCTGGGAAAATATAAATAGGTGATTAATAAGAGGAAGACGGACTGCGTGATCCATTTTTTCGATCGCTTGTGACCATTAAAATGCTGAATATAAGGATACGTTTCCGTTTGTAAATATCATTAGTAGACAAATAATTTTGAAATTAACCTGATTTTCATCTTTCGCTCAATAAGCATACTGTATTGGCGTTTTTTTTTTAAAAAAAATTGTTTTGATGGTAACAGACCAGAACAGATCAAAATATCTTAACAGATGGCCTGTCATCAGACGTATATTCGTCCGTTGGCACACGTTGTTATCGTTCGTTGCTCCCGCTCACTATGAAGATTGCTATGAAATTTCACAATGCTTAAGAATATTAGAGATGGTTTCAATACTCAGCACTTACAAGTAGAACTGGTCTTATAATAATGATTTCTTGTCATTAGAGCATCCGTGCCTTCCAGGGACTTTTGTTTATAATTATCTCAACATCATTTTTCCATTATCTCAGTAGTGGATAGCCGCGATTACGAGAAAGAAATGAACGTTGCACTTTCTGGTTTTCTCTTTTAATTCACATTTATTTGATTAAATAAAAAATATTTTGAGCTTATCGAACGAGAGATTATTATTATTATTATTATTATTATTATTATTATTATTATTATTATTATTATTATTATTATTATTATTATTATTATTATTATAGACAATGGTGATCTACACATTTAAAATGAAAGGGTGAAAATTTGGCAATCATAAATGTACCATCACGAAGGAGGTAAGTTGTGTAATCAGCATAGCAACTTGGTACAGTGGGATAATCAGCATAGCAACATGGTACAGTGGGATAATCAGCATAGCAACATGGTACAGTGGGACAACCATCATAGCAACTTGGTACAGTGGGATAATCAGCATAGCAACATGGTACAGTGGGACAACCATCATAGCAATTTGGTACAGTGGGACAACCATCATAGCAATTTGGTACAGTGGAATAATCAGCATAGCAACTTGGTACAGAGGGATAATCAGCATAGCAGCTTGGTACAGTGGGACAACCATCATAGCAATTTGGTACAGTGGGACAACCATCATAGCAATTTGGTACAGTGGGATAATCAGCATAGCAACTTGGTACAGAGGGATAATCAGCATAGCAACTTGGTACAGTGGGATAATCAGCATAGGGACCTGGTATAGTGAAATAATCAGCACAAGAACATGGTACAGTGATATAATAAGCATAACATCACGGTAGAGTGAGATAATCAGCATAGCATCTTGGTACAGTGAGATAATCAGCATAGCAACTTGGTACAGTGAGATAATCAGCATAGCAACTTGGTACAGTGGGATAACTAACTCTTCAGTAGTCAATCGCCTCTGGGAAGTGGTACATGGTCTCTTATAATCATCTACCTCTTACAAGAAGTTTATTCATTCACTACGTTTGTGTGACTCCCATAAAAAAATGGTTGCTTACAGAAGATGGTTGTTTTATAGAAATCGTCTTTAAAGGAAGGTTTGGTTATATGATTTGTAAGGAAAGCTCCATATATATGTGCATGGTTGTTACGATCTTAGGTATACAAACTTGATTACGATGCTTCATATTTATGCATATATATTCGATGTGTTACAATTAGTGTGGGGTGGGGGTGGGTGGGTGAAGAATGTCATTTTGATACAATTAAATGTTTATTTTATTTGCATAGGATGGCATGCTTAATTTTTGAACTTAGGTTTTGATCCAGTGAGGATAATTTGTATAGGGTGGATCAGCTTTTGAATTATTGATGTTCCTCTTCTGTAAAGATTTTTAAATTTTTAAGAAATAAAACCACACCTGACTTCCTCAGTTTTAGGAAAGTACTTTTCACATTACTATAAATATGTAAACTCAGTTTGTTAAACCTTCTAACCAGAACGCAGATTTGCATTATCAATGCAGGATGCCATGCCCGTATTTATTTAAACCATCAGAATGCCATGGACCCAGTTTAAAAAGACGTGTAGTTACATTGATAAACGCTGCAAACTTCAAATGCCGCAAAAGCACATCATCTTTTATTGATCGTCATAGAAGGAACCATACTTCTAACATCCCTTCTCACCGTTACCTAAAGAAATTAACCTTACTCGTGCAAGTCAATTATTGCTTCTTTAGATTTCATGATGAGATTGTAGACTAGGAAAAGGTTAATTTTTGTATGAATCATCGATCGATATATATATATATATATATATATATATATATATATATATATATATATATATATATATATATATATATATATATATATAGAGAGAGAGAGAGAGAGAGAGAGAGAGAGAGAGAGAGAGAGAGAGAGAGAGAGAGAGAGAGAGAGTTTAATACAAACAATACTATCATACAGGTTAGATAAATTAAATTCGCACTCTACTGCGAGTTTAATTGTATACTGACAATGCATAGCTTCAGTAGATGGTTTCTTTATTCTTGTCAATTTGTATGTTCTAATGAAAACGCATCAATTTGATGTCTTGGGCAAATAATGTCATCCACTAAAATTACTTATAAGGTATTCAGCCTTTCGGACATAAGTATGTAAAATACGGAATCGTATTAGTTGAAATTAAAGGTAAAACTATTTCTTAAAAAGTAATAATTCTGTTAAATATCGACTCTTGTTTTGCCACATACCACGGTAATATGCAGCGATGTTTGTAATTTCTTATCAGGTCTGTAGTCAGTGTTGATATAAAAATTAAAAAGTTTTGACGCCATGAAATCGACCAATCATGATTTCATTCATTAATTAAGAATTTTAATTTTTTATTCAATTTTCTACTCAGCAGTATATGTATGTATGTATGTATGTATGTATGTATGTATGTATGTATGTATGTATGTATGTATGTATGTATGTATGTATGTATGTATGTATGTATGTATGTATGTATGTATGTATGTATGTATGTATGTATGTATGTATGTATGTATGGATGGATGGATGGATGGATGGATGGATGGATGGATGGATGGATGGAATTTTACGAAACATACTCTGCTATTATGACCAAGGTGTGCTGACGGCCAAGAACCCCCATCTACGACTTCATAAAGACTAAGCGACATTTCCTTCAAATCCGTCCCTCCGTCTCGATATTCCTTAGAGTACGACCTTAACTATAATTGACCTACATACATTTATACAAGACTTTTACAGGCCATGCCAACAGTTATTTTGAGTTGCTGCTGTTTTATATGAATTTATGTTGATTATATATACGTTTTTCAAATTCCTTTCACAGATTTACGTGCATTTTTGTCAACAAAAGATACTGGGCATATTACGATGAAAAGCAGAAATATCATGTTACACATTTCCTCTAGACTTGTACAAAGAAAACAAACGGCAGTGACAGTAACCGACTCGTAAAGATATTATTGCGTAACACTTTTGGATTTATGAACCTTGCTACCTGGATGTATTGTAATGAGGCGAAAATTCGTCATGTTCGCCATTCACTCAAGATACCATTAAATGGTATAGTAAGACGTGATATTGTAATTCCAGGCCAGGAGGGCAAAATACGATATATGTGTGCAAATCATAATTTATTCAACTTGCATTTGGGATACAATAACCATACACCGTATGCAATGACCGCATAGATGATGAAAAGTGTTTATTTTTAAAATAAGGCGGCAGATGCTTTGTCTGAATAATTCTGAAGATGGATAATGAACAGTTCCGTTTTAAGGAGGAAGGGATTATCTCGGAAGTAACCAGACGTAAATTTTCGTCTGCTGTAGAAAAACAGAATTTGATTGCACAAACTGGTAAGTACTTGTTTTTAACAGTTATTTAACGCGCAGTTCGGAACAATTAGTTAAATGGTAAAATGCTGGTTGTCAGTACTTATTTGGGTAATTGTTATAGTGGAGTAACTCAGTACAAATGGTTTCCAAATAATAAGCTTATTACCTATTACATATTTGCTTGTTTTCAATATTATGCCTTTAGGTAAGCAAATCCCGCAATAAAGAACAAAAATAAAAACATGGTAGATGACCCAATCTCGCTTATAACAAATGTCCACATTTGTGATTGTCTATCCCGTTCTAGAACACACACACACACACACACACATATATATATATATATATATATATATATATATATATATATATATATATATATATATATATACAGAGAGAGAGAGAGAGAGTAATTTTAAGCCCTTCATAAAGTCTAAATATTTTCATTGTTTTAAGTAAGTTGGTCAAATAAATATGAAAAGGCCAAAATGGATATGTCTAAATTCAATTCGTTCAGGTTATGCTGCACTAAGGCTTATATCTAGTCAATATAATCGTGACAAAGCGGAAGGGGAGTGGCAAAAGCAGTTAAGTGTCATTTAATTTTGCACACAAGTATGCATGCATATATATATATATATATATATATATATATATATATATATATATATATATATATATATATATATATATATATATATATATATATATATATATATATATATATATATATATATAACGAGAGATTGAAATATATAAATGGGATAAAATTTATACCGGCACAATGGTGATACCACTTTTATTTGGATAGTGGCGATGTCACTTTTGGAAATGTTTTTTTTTTCCTTTTTAGTAAATAAATTTGCCTTTATGAATATTATTCAAGCTTTTATTTACATATTTAGACCTATTTATTTTGTTTTGTCCCCTTCTCTCTCTCTCTCTCTCTCTCTCTCTCTCTCTCTCTCTCTCTCTCTCTCTCTCTCTCTCTCTCTCTCTCTCTCTCTCTCTCTCTCTCTCTCTCAAGACTATTCTCCTTATAATATACCATTTATCGATTCAATTGAAAAGGCAGCCTTAAGAATGTCTTAAGCGAAGTCCAAACGGCATCAAGGAGACTTAAATTAGTATTTTTTTATAATTGATTTTCTACATAAATCTTGCAAATTCAGTGCCAGATCTTATATTACCTGTTGCTATTTGATAATCTATGCCACCCTAAGAGTAGCGTATACTTGTAACACTACGATAAATAAGGGATTTGAACTACCATCACCAGCATAATCCTGTCTGGAAGAGATGGAGAAATCATCCATTGGTGAGTGTAGATTGCACACCGAAATTAAACGTCAACTGAAATTTGGGTGCTGCGTCTGTTATTTATTAATAGAATACAGTCCTACCAATACATCACAAACATTCGTATTTCGATGCAGAAATGACCAAAAATAGAAAACAAAATTCGAACATGGAAACTCAAAATCATTAAAATTGTTTACTTCTTGTTGTAAAGCTCTGAAGTCTGTCGGATACGACCGTTTCGTGTCCTCGCGACAAAATTCAGAAATGCGTCCCCCCCCCCCGCCCTGTAAAACTCAGGATTTTGGGTCCTCTTATTGAATGCTGACACCACCCCACCCCCATACCCATTGAAGGGGCCGCGTGGAGCGATACTTCCGCACCTGACTGCATCGTTTCATGTAAAAAATGTTTTAACAGAAATAATAATTCACCAGTTTTGTATGACAACAGTCACGATTGTGGCAGAATATACAGTTTGAATCATTATATGAAAAATTTCAATTTCAATAAATTGATGTCTTAAATCTATTACACAATTTGGGAACTTTTTTTTAGAATTGAGATGTAGTAATGCAGCCATTGATGGCAACGGCACATCATGAAGAAACAATGGCCCTCCAAATGCACGGTTTTCGCAGTAAAATATGTAATAAAGTTACAAGATATAAGGAAATATGTAATTATTCCTATTTTCATATGCTTTTCTATTTAAAAAAAACTTGAATTTTTACTCATATTTGCTGTGTGAATACAAAACATGGCTGAACATAAACTGTAAACAATTGATATTATCATGTAAACTGCCTGTGTAAATTTTAGCATCCCAATATTCATTCGATCCAAGCATATGTGCATCTTGGGTGGTTTCCCGAATGATCTAAATTTCAAAGCAACCATATAGAAGAATTATTTTTTAATATCTTCAAAATGGCCTTGCAACCTTTTGTTCGAATTTGGAAGGACTGTTTCTAAGTACATGCTTTCATCAATTTTTGGCTACCATTTTAATAATGTGGTTTCCGTGGCAACCGTATATGACATATTTTCGACTTTTGTTATACGACTGAGCCAATTTCGATCCAATTTATCATATCGAAATTGTTTATGGGTTTGCAGCAGCTTTAGATTTTCATAGAAACCAAAAGGAAATGGAAAAAGTATTTTTAAAATCTGTTGAAAAGGATGAACCGGTTTTTATCATTCCTGCGAGAAATGTTTCGTAGGAAATATTCCATTAAAGTTTTGTTTGGGATGGCATTCATGCAAACGGTTGGCTTCCATAGCAACAGGATGGAAAATATTTTCGAATTTAGTGGCTGAGCCACTTGAGATTAAACTTGGTAAGAGTGTTATTTACGACATGCGTCATTAGTATTATGTCAGACCTGTCACTCCTAGCAATGGCATGGCTTCCGTAGCACACACATACAAAACCTAGTTTCGATTTTAGAGCGTCTGGAGCATTTTAATAAAATTTGGCCAGAATGTATCGTATGACGTGCTCTATCAAAATTATGACCTGTGTATCTCCAATAGTAGTGGTGTGGCTTCCAAGAACAACCTTCCCGAAAACTTACAAATAGTCTTCCAGCATATATAGCTGTTGTTACTGATAATTTTAACTACTCTCTTTGATCGACTTATTCACCAAAACTGTCTTTCATATCAGACCAAAGGTGAAGTGTAGATCCACCATTAACAACGTTACCATTCATCCTTAAACCAGTGCTACATACAGTCCAACTGAAGATACTGTAAATTAGAAACCATGAAGTTTTACCAGAAAACTGGCGAATATCCTGAAATAGGTCTATATTTATCCATGACACATGCTTTTTTCTACATTTCTCATTGTATCAACACTATGCTATATGAGTTATAGCCGGTCCGTTTGGTTCTTATTTTTTTCTCCTAGCAACCTTATTTGCTTAAATATTCCATTTGCGACAATTTTCGTATGCACAACCCAGATGCAGCTATTTATTATCACTGACAAGTTACAATGGCACCTGCCATTGTTATGTCACAGCCAATGTAAAGGTTGACTTTCTGGTGCCTTGACTCGAAGCATATCATTCCCACGGCAAATCGGGTCAAGGTACGCAATAAACAATGCCTCTTTGATCCAGGTGAATTTATTGATGCAATCAGAAGCTTGAAGTACACCACTTAAGAACCTATAGTAAATATTGACCTATTAACTTTTAGTTGAACAATCGATAAAAGTTGGCGTACACATCCAAGGAATAATTGGGGTACAGGAATCTTAAGAAATGACTTGGAGACTAGGGTGATGGTGTAAGGGTGGGGTGGGCTTTTGCGAAATATAAACATTTTGTTGATCTCTCAAAAAAATGCAGGCGGGAACTGTAATTTCCTGTTGTTGTTTTTTTTAAACAAATATTTTTAAATATGTAAATATGCATATTTTTATTCGATTATCGTAGCTTTCCTACATACATGCTTTGCCAAATAGTCAACAATGGTTTAGTTAAGGCTAGATATTATCAACAAGGTCTATTTCAATCACGTTCAAAGTTGTAAAATTTTATTTTCAGGCTTTCTGCAGAATAAGGATTTGCCCAATAAATTTGAAACTGATGATTAATCCACTATTTGATGTAAACAGTTATTTGAACGATAATCCATATTGGATTATTTCTTCTCTCTTAATTAGAGATTTTGAAGTCTACTTTACAGAAAATATCATGATGCAAAGAGCGTGTACATTGTGCATGAAATGTTAAATTTCTTTGTACACAAAAGCAAATCAGTTGTTAATATAAAATATATTATCCCAGGATATAATGCATTTTAAAGTTTTAGATCTTACGTTTTCATATTTATATTTATTCTACACCGCGTGTAGACTATGAGTCTTTGAAATTTCTGGAAAATATTTAAAATTTATTTTGTTTCTTTGGGGGGATACTTGCATTTATGAAATATAGAAAGTTACTTCTGACCAGTTGTTGCTATTATAGGTCAATGAAGAATATATAGCGTTTCCTTTTGAATTACTTCATAATTGCAACGGTACAATTAGGTACACTAAATATAATGCATTTAAAGCAAGGTTGTTTTATTTGGAAATGCAGAGATACGCCTCATTAGGTAAAGTTGAAACATTTGCATCTTTTACTTCTTGTAATTACAATGGGAGAAACTTATTTCACTTGCAAAGATGTTAATAATCGATTACTTTAATCTATACAATTCTAATTTGTCTTTTGAAAACGTATGTTTCGGGTTTTCTGTTGGTGTCGGCCAAATAATCTATTATTTCATTGTACCTAGTTTGTCTGCAGAAAGTGACAGATGGCTGTCTTCACATCCGATTTCCTCCGAAAGAAATTGTGCATCCTTGCATGAAGAAATGTTGACAGGTTTTTTTTTATTCTACAAAACCTACCGATGATTAATTCTTTGGTTTACCTCTGGAAAAATAGATTAAGAACATGACGTTAGAGTGTATGTGACGTCATCATACATTTCTTTACATTCATAACCCATTGCTTATAGTCTGTGATGCAGAGCTGAAGCCTTAAATTAAAATTAGACTATTATAAATTAATTTATTAAATATTTTTATTGATACATATCAATATTTTTCAGAAGTTACATGGAACCCTCTGTCTTAAGTATGTTGCTTTTTGGAATAAATTATTGATCATCGTATTGTTATTAATTTAATATCTTCTAATTTTCATATACGACAATCGATAAAAATGTAAATTTATTAAACTTAAAAATTGGATGCAAGTTATTATTAAAATCTGTCTAACTATTATGTGTATACACAAAAAATATGTCTAGCTATTCTGTGTATACACAAAAATCTGTCTACTTATTCTGTGTATACACAAAATGTCTACCTATTATGTGTATACACAAATACCTCAACAGAAATTGTATATTATAAAATACAAACAATATGGGTATTACAGGTACATATACATGATAATACTTATTGATTACTTATCACTGATTTTTTGTATATGTAGTACATGTACATATATAACACTTATTATTAATTATTTATATGGGTAGTACATTTACAAGCATAGTACATATCACTGACTTGTTGTATGGGTCGTACATGTATAAGATTAATTTATATGAATAGTAGATGTTGATGCACGTTACCTATAAATTATTATATAGCAGGATTTCATTTACTGTTCGCTAGGGGGCCCCGAGTGGCCAAGTGGTCTAAAGCGCTGTACGTTACGGATCACTGCCATCTCACCTCTGTCTGCGTGGGTTCGAGTCTAGGATTCGGCGAATGTGGATATGTGAGAAAGCTTGCCAGTTGCTTCTCGTGGGTCGGTGGTTCTTTCCGGTGATTTCCCGGTTTCTTCCTCCACCATTTATACTGGCCGCCATGAATAGCCTATCGTGTGCTGAAAATGGCGTTAAGCCCAACCAACAAACAAACAAACTGTTCGTTATGTCTCAAGTTACAATAAATAAACAAGTTACCCCCCCTTTATATCAATAATTTCCCCCCTCACCCCATAACATGGTACAGAACTGCTCAACTGCATGTGATCTTACTGTAGCAATCACTAAGCGTACCTAGACTTATAATAATGGTACTAACAGTTGCCTCGCTAGGTGCTCAGCATTAAGAGGTTAGTGTTAGGACTGGTTGGACTAGTGTCAGGATAGTGTGACTGGATGGTACACGATGCTGTATGTCTGCGGCATGATACCTTAGTGCTAGAAATCACTATATACTGCCACACTGTATCGTAGCAACATGACTGAAAAATTAAGCTACGTTAAAAACCCATCTCTCTCTCTCTCTCTCTCTCTCTCTCTCTCTCTCTCTCTCTCTCTCTCTCTCTCTCCTTTTTATGCCTCAGAATGGTGAGATAACTTACATAAGTGTTCTGTTTATGTATGTATTTTAACAGTAACTTGAGATTCAGTGAATTTATTTCAATTTCCAAACACCATATAAACGCAACAGTAAATCTGCCAGCATACCACAAATATGACTGCTGATAACATCATTCGGGATCTGTTTATACAAACGTATAAGCCGGATATAACTGTATATAGAACGAAATCTACCTTCGCATAATGCGTCGGGAGAATGCTTCCATGCAGTGTGGTGGGAGTAACCAGTAGAGCAAAACAACCTAGTCCCAGATATTCCTACGCATTCTGAGAGTGCATATCAGTGTCTACGTTAATTGCCATTGGATCAGACTTATAAGCAAGCATATTATAGTAGCTATCACTTTCCCCGCAGAGATGGGAGGTCAGCATTGTTGTCAGTGATTTAAAGATCTTGTCCTAAAGTGGTTTCAAGTTCTAGAAATTAAGTTTATTATAATTTCATAATGAGCTATTGAAGTATATCAGTGGGAGAAAAATCATATCGTCTAGGAACTACTTTGCTTGGCATTTAGGAGATATGTCCGTCCTTAGGAATGTTATTCAGACAGCATATCTGTATGCATGTAGACATCTCTCCCCCTTCCACAACAAGATGAACATAAAATGTCTGAAGACTGTAGTTTACATGTATGTAATTAGCGAAGAGGTGGCATAAAAAAGGTAAAAAAAACCCTTAAAATAATAAAAAGTCGCATTCTTGTATTATTTTTTTAAAATAGTTTTATACATAATCGTGCAAATTATCCGTGACTGAACTTGCATGACCTAGTTTTTGTTCGATTTTCATCGTCACCAATGCAGTATATGGTACTCATTATGAAAAGCGTTGCAAGTGTTTTAGGACAGCATAAAAAAAATCGTAACGCAGTTATTCAAATGGTGATCTTTTTAAAACCCTTGTTACAATCATAATCATGTTTGAAAACTACGGCGAAATTGTGTTATAATGAGGTTTTGTTGCAAACCGTAATTAGGTGAGAATCGAACGTTAGGCGCAGTGTCTGCTACATAATTAGACTGCAAGATTGCCAATACAGTTTTATTGCAAACAGAAAAACTACAAAAGAACCAGAATCTATATTATAGTTATTCTCAAAATCAATATTTGTTATATGTTATGACCCAAATTATATCGATCCGTCCGCTCGGCGATGTTTCCATGATACTCTCACCCCTATCAGTGTTCACTGTATGAATTAGTTCAGAAATGTTAAGACAATTAAACTCTTCATTTTCACATGAAATTATTCATGAAATGTGACAAAATACACAAAACGTGAAACATTATATACAGGAACTAAAAGTGCTAAAAGCCACTCTTCTAAAATTATGGTAAAATTTTAAAACTTCTTTTTATCGATGTAGTAGCGCAACCGTTAATCGTACTCGCACATCGATGGTATTGCCTTTAAATAACTCGGTTTAAGTAAATATTTCACTCGTGAAATGGAAACTTTTTGTATTGCCACTTGAATTTGCCACAAGTGACAATGTAATGTTTCCACTTTGCTCGTGATGTATTGTCTTATACAGGCTGTATGAACTAAAACATGTAGGCATCATCTTTTGTATCAGTCAAATACTCAACTAAAACCTTGGTACAGTTTTAGTAATACCTAAAGTGTGTAAATGATATGTTAGGACCTTGCGTGCTTAACACCATTCACAGGGCTGACCCCTATGTTTCTCAAAACACTTGTTTTAGACAAATTGTATACCAGTTTATTGCAAACCTGAGATTGTGTAAACTATCTAGGTCATTCAAGGGTACCAGTAACATGTATTGATGTATTTGATAACCGTAGAGGCAATCTTCAGGTCTTTGAAAATATATGGAGATTGCCTCTATTAAGTCGAAAACGTTCCCAAACAAACTCTATAATTTCATCAGTTGACTGATCTATTGAAATTATACACGATTGAAGTGTCTGTGAAGAAGCTAATCCGGTGTCCCACCCCCTTTGTCTCCACTATATCGAAAGGATATACCCCAAACGTAAATTCCCAAGGGTTAGATATGACGCTGGGGATACATTTAGTTTATTATATATCAGAGAGCTTTTTGTGTGTACCAAATAAGAGTATATTATAATATATTGTGAGGTTCTATCTATCTATCTATCTATCTATCTATCTATCTATCTATCTATCTATCTATCTATCTATCTATCTATCTATCTATCTATCTATCTGTCTGTCTGTCTGTCTGTCTGTCTACCTACCTAAAATGTCTAAAATCTTCCAAGCTAGAACATTATAACGTTTGCACCATATTTCCAGTGATGTACTGGGGAATTGACATCCTCTTAAGGGTTTAAAATTATCTCCCATTGAGGGCATGGACTATATACAACAGGGTCGATACGGAATAAGAGGCGGCTGACGGGAGATGAACTACGGTGGAAGAGTGGCTAGCATGCCAATCTTGCCACCGAAAGGATTCAGGTTCGAATCCAACTGTCATATCAACACGTGTCGGCTACTGTTATATATTTGTGGGAAAGGCATATGGCTTAAGTTGCCTTGACAATGCAAGAAACTATTTGTGTTGATGTGTCTTTAAACAATAAAACCAAGGAAATTAAAATCATATTTTAAAAATAAAACGAGTTAAATGTTTGCCAACAATTGAAAAGATGACAGAATAGACTTAGCTTGTCCACTTTTATAAAATCAACGCAGATTGCGCAACTCAAAATAATGTTTTCACTACATAGTGACGTTATTGACATCACATTTCTTTTTATCCTAGTTGTATTGCAGCGCTGCCAACTGTGAAGTATTTGTTGTAGGGCTTAACGTCATTTTTGGCACAAGATAAGCTGGCTATACATGCCGGCCAAAATTAATGATGGAGGAAGATCCCTGAAAAATCCCAGAAAGAACCACCGACCCACGAGAAGCTACTGGCAAGCTGTCACATACCAACATTGGCCGAACTCGAGACTTGAACCCAGGCAGAGGTGAGTCAACTGTGAAGTTGTGGTTGGGGGAGATTGGGGAAGTACATGATAGAGATTTTAGTAGTCTTTTTGTAAGTAAGAAGAAAGTTTTATAGTTTTATCAATGCCAAAAACAGTTTTGTAAAAGAAAGTAAAAAGCCAATGAAAAGTATACTGAGTCTTGGGGGAAAAGTTTCAGAGATATAGGACCTACCGCAAGTCGTCCGCACGACATGCCATAAATTGTCAGGACAGGCTTACTGGTGCGAAGTAATTATGTGATGTTAATTATATGTACGATGCTGAAAACATGGAAAACATGTTTGTTTTTTTTTCTTCAGTTTTTCTTTTGTGCTGATAAGAGTGGTCTTCCATCAAATGCAAATGCAATGTTTAAATACTCATTCTGCTATTATTTTTTGCACAATCGCTGACAGGATACGTTTTGTCCCATTCTTTTCCATACAAACTTACTTGAGCACATATATTTAACTTAGCAGAGCGCAACAAAGTGTGCGACAGCATATAAATTTACACTGATCTTTGATTGATTAGACTCTTCTTGATCCAGTTGTAAGGAAAATTCTGCTGCATTTCACAAGTATTAATTACAAAATGATATAATGTAGGGAATAAGTTTAAAAAGTTGCCAGTTGTCTGTAAATGTATAAACTTTATGGAAAAACTTGTTGTTCATGCAAAAAGTCAGCATGTTTGAAGATGACGAAATTTGAGGAACTAGTTTGGTTTTTAAATCCCACTTTTTTGTTTAATCATCCCTCTTTCTGGCAAATGTCGCGAAATATCATAAAACACGATTCATATTCATTATGATATGACATGTATGCTATTATTCATAAAATTCCAATGTTCATATTTATTTTTTTTACAGAAAATATTGTTTTATGCTTAGGACTTATTTATTTGTTGTCATGGTAATATATGTAGGATGTTATTTCCATATTGCAATTTTTATATCAAGACCGCCGTTGATAGACAGGTTAATTGTTTATATGATTTACTCATTATCCTTAATGAAAGATGAAAGTACAGAGTACCTGATCTCTTTATTCAAAGGGAAAGTAACTAAAGAAATGCTGTTGGGGCAAGCAGAAATAGCACAGAATTAATAAAGCACCTTTCTAACCTACCACTTATCTGCTTGGAATGTAAACTGTGCACTGGAGTGGGAATAAAAGTTGGGCTGATTTCAGCAGCTCAGACTACTCGGTCTAAGACACGGCACTAGCATCAGCAACCACCTGAAGATACCATTCATTAAACATCCAGATTCGAAGAAAGCTGACTCAGTGGTGAAATAGTTTGGATTAATTTACTTACTTTTGTGGGTATGGAATGGATTAATCTTTTCTTGATCTGTAATTAGTTATACAGGTATGTAAATGTATTCGGTAAGCAGATTGTGCTTGTGGTATAATTCTCAGGCTATTTATCTGTCCGTCCATCTGTTCCTACGTAACTCTACTACATCTTTGCGAAGTATATTCACTAGACATTTCATAATGGTTGTCCATCTGGTAAATGCTTGCGAAAGGGCTGTGATTTTAGGGCTTTTCTTTGGCTCGCGGCTGGGTGGGTGGTGGCAACTATCAAGTAGAAATTATGAGTTGCAATAACATTTGTGAATACTATACATGATGTAATTTTAGGACCACACACACACACACACACACACACACACACACACATCTCTCTCTCTCTCTCTCTCTCTCTCTCTCTCTCTCTCTCTCTCTCTCTCTCTCTCTCTCTCTCTCTCTCTCAACGCTCCGTTGGCCTAGTGGTTAGAGCGTCCGCCTTGGATGCGGGAGGTCGTGGGTTCTATCCTCGGTCTAGTCATACCAAAGACTTACAAAAATGGTACTAAATGTTAGGACAGGTCGGCCTGGTGTCAGGATAATATGAGTTGGTGGGACATCATGCTACATATGTCTGCGGCATGATGCTCCAGTGCTAGACATTACTATAAACTGCCACACTGCAGACATTGTAGCGATATGACTGAAAATTGTTAAAGCTACTTTAAAAATTATAAATTATAAACACCACCATATATATATATATATATATATATATATATATATATATATATATATATATATATATATATATATATATATATATATATATATATATATATATATATATATATATATATATATATATATTGAAATACGTTTTGTACAATGGACAAATTATTACCCTAGAATACAAAAAATGGAGTAAATTCCAAATATTCCTAAATGTTCTATCACAAGTCCCAAAGTTTGGATGTATTCCAAATGGATCCCAAAAGACTTAAATAGCATGATATACCATAGTCTTGAATTTGTAAATGTACCAATAGTCTTGATTATCACAATGATATAATCGAGAATGTTTTTGAATGAATTTGCAATAATTACAAAGTAGGGTTTTTGTCCAAAATGTCTTAAAGCACTGTGTAATTTCTATGAATAATTTAAATAATTCATCTCAAATTATATCTGAAAACAACTGTAAATGATTTCACAGACAGAACTTAGATATGAATGAATAATTTTGTTGACTTAATTATATTTTATTTCACTTGACCTAAGACGCAAAAAATGCGCACGACGTGGATCATTTTAATTCGACGATTCTATCACATTGTAAACAAATTAATTTATAGAACATTCTAACTTCATAAATAAGATTAAACATTGGACTCAGATTGAGGTTAACATATCTTAAAAGAAATTTCTAAAATTAGGCAGTTCAGAACTCTACTCTCAATCACAGTCAAGCACACGATATAAATTAATTATACGTAACAGGCATTAAATCATAGCCAGGATGGTTAGAAGGGGGAATTGTCCAAGGAACCCATGAAAGTAGGTCTACTTGAATTTTTGAAATGTATATTGATTTGAAATTATTCTAACGTTAGAAAGTACCGCTTGTTGCTTAATATTTGAATGACTGATAATTTTTCTCCATGCATGGTATACTTACTTTCATTGCATACAATATTGATATGAAATATCAGTATTAATTCTTGGCAAAAATTGCATGTCGTGCAGCTGTTGGCTTACACCAGAATATCAAACTCCAGTGTGTATTTACTTAAGATGCTCCATTTTTCCAGTGGCTTGGCAACACTTTTTGTTGTACGCACTATAAAGAAGCTGTTGTGGAGCTGCTCTTGCTAGACCTTTGAAATGTTATTTAATTTTCAATGTTGCTCACATACGACCTTCGATTTGCTTCGTTACGCTGTTTTTGAAAAAAAAACCACTTTGTATCACTATTGTTCGATTCATCTTTTATTCAAGAGATAAATCAAAATTGAGTTCTGGTGGTATTGTGTACTGCTCTCGTCAACATGACGTCATACTTGATTAATCTTTAAAGTCGTTTGATGTGGTTGAAATATTTCCGAGGGTAACATTAAAGATCCAGCTGTTTCAGACTCTGTACAAAATTGTATGCGGGATAATTTTCAGCACATCTGGATGTAAACACAGATTTGCCCACGGCCGTGCTGACCATAGTCCGTGAGGTTTTAATTAGACTCGGATATCTGACATATGTTCTTATGTCAAGTTACCTACGATGATATAAAGGTTAGGTTAATATAATCCTGGTTCCAATCCCAAGATTACGAGATTTGGCGAATCTCCCGTGTACGTGATTGGTGGAAGATAAATATTGTTGTGTGTGTGTGTGTATATATATATATATATATATATATATATATATATATATATATATATATATATATATATATATATATATATATATATATATATATATAGAGAGAGTTAGCGAATATATAATTTGACTATGGAAGCATTATGTCGTAATTGCTTGTGGTTAAAAGTTATAGAAAATGGCTATGATAACCCATAAACTTTGCTTTTGTGACCAGGACAATGATATTTTGAAATTTACCGATTTTCAATGAGAAAACTGGTGAATTTGTTTCTAGTAATGTCAGAAAGAAACAATATATGAATCAAAATTAACATGTATTTTATACAAAAGTAATACAAAAATGACCACAAAAGATTTAGAAGTGAGTAGTTTTTCGAGATTTTCGAGTACACTGTAAATTACTTTCACGAATCACCCCCGAATGTAGTCTCCCATCATGTTCTCGGTATACAGTCCTTGGTAGCAGCGTTCAAAGTGCAGTATATTCTAGTGGAAGGGCTCACCTTGATCCTTTGATTACGCTCCCATGTTCTGCTTGAATTGATCAAGATGAGCATCAAGGATATGGACTTTGAAGGACATCCTACAGCCCATAGTGCCATAGTTCTTCACCAGAGTCTCAACCAGCTCCACATAGTTTTCAGCCTTTTGATTGCCCTGGAAGCCCTGAACCACTGCGACAAAGCTGTTCCAAGCCGCTTTCTCCTTGCTAGTGAGCTTCTTGGGGAATTCACTGTATTCCAGGATCTTCTTTATCTGTGGTCCAAAGAAGACACCGGCTTTGACCTTTGTATCAGACAGCTTAGAGAAGAATTATTGAAGGTACTTGAAGGTTACCGACTCCTTATCTAGAGCTCTGAAAAAATTGTTTTATAAAGCCTAATTTGTGTACAGTGGTGGCATTAACACCTTCCGGTGTTCCTGCAATGACACCCACTTGACGTTGTACCTACTCACAGAGAACTATGTCCGCTGTGGCCAGTCCCGCCTGTGGAAGTGCGCCTTGGTGCCCCTGCTTCCCCAAAGGCTAAGATAGCAGGGACACTTGGTGAAAACGCCTTGGAGACCCATCAAGAATGCCACCATTTTAAAGTCTCTGATGACCTTCCAGCCGTACTCGTCATATTTCAAGTCATCCAACAAGGTCTCGATGATGTTGTAATCCTCTTTGAGGTACACCGAGAGAGCCAGGGGAAGAGACGGGGTACTTGTTCCTATTATGGATCAACACGGCTTTGGAGATCCTGGATAAGCTGTCAATGAAGAGGTGCCATTCATTATGGTTACAGGCGATTCCGATTGCCTCGAGCCGACTGGTCACATTGTGGCAGAAGTAGAGTCCATCTTGACGGGTGAGGAAGCTAGAAAAACAACTTGGTGACGATTCCTCTGATCTGCGACTTGCACACTTTCATCCACTGCTTGAGCCTATATATCAAAAGCACAGCATTAGACTTGATTAGGCCAAGATATCTTGCAAAGTCGTTAAGGTCTTTTTAGTTGGAGTAGTTTGGGTTTCTCTCCTCAGTAACATCTTTGAAATTGTCATCAACGTCTTCCTCTCTCTCTCTCTCTGGTTTGCTGCTCTCTTCTAAAGACGGCTGATCTCGCTACGAAGGAGTGGGTATTTGAAGCTCAGGGCAGTGTGGCATCGGAAAGATGGATAAAGGAAGGTCAGGACACGAGAAAGCAGGTGCATTCTTGCCAGTCCGACGTTTAGAAGGGTCCACCATGCAGAAGTTGTAGTTGCTTGAGTGGTCAGTGGGTTATCGCTAAATTGTTTGGACATCGAACATCATGACTCTCTTTTCCTCAATGTACCATCATACTAAAATATATTTATTTCATCCAAATTCAATAGATGTGTAGAACACCGTTAGGGTTCGTCCATTAATTATGTCAACAAAATATGTTAGGGGTTTGAAAACGTTTAACAGCTGTTGACATGGGGGTGGTCGGGAGTTAAAGATAAATTGAGGTTATTTATTTTTTACAATATATTTAATAAATAAATTAAAAAAATGGGAAATTTGTCGGTGCTTTGGTATGGCACACACTCGTTCCCCAATCAATAGTCCACCAGTCTCATCCTAAACCAGTTGAGCTCTTGCCAAAGAAGTCAAAGTCTTGCATCATCATATTTTGCTTTTACTTCATGTAGATTGTAGACTGTAGACAGATTAGCCACATATGGTATTAATCTGAAGATTATAGTATAATCTATAGCTATCAATGGACTTCTATTAAATAGCATCTATGTTATATGCATAGATGCATGGATAAATGAGACTTGGAAACTTGAGAGCTTGAGTATTATACAGTCATCTATAATATAATACATAAAATAAATTATGTAGCCTGCACAAGCATACATCTTCAACCAGACGGGGCAACCTTATTGCCTTACAAATATTACACACTTTGATAATAGACTCTTGTTTATTTCAGGCAAATGCTCCCCTCCAACAATTTGCATGTGCTGTAAAATTGCTGTAGCCTATATGCGAAAATTAACATTTATTTGTTGACCTTTTAATTTACATAATTCTATTTTTAGCATAAAAACCAGCAGTACAAAATATTGTTAGCTTGTAAGGTGTGTGTGTGTGTGTGTGTGTGTGTGTGTGTGTGTGTGTGTGTGTGTGTGTGTGTGTAAATTGTTTGACATAATTTGATTAGGGGGTCACTGAAAGTTTGACAGTTGTTGATAAGGGGGAGGGTGTGTAAACAAATGCCTAAAATTGTTGTCATAATTAATGGACGTCCTCTTTACCATTAAAAGAATTTAAGAAATATTTTTTAACAGGTCAAATTGTAAAGAAATTAAAAAGAGATTTAGAACAAGTTGAAATCAAATTGAAAACTATTTAATATTCATTGAAAGTGGAACGGTTCTTGCTGGTCTCAGTAATTGATACGTTTGAAATAGAGATCTGTATAGAAAATTGATGTCCTAGATCATTGTTCAGGGCACTTCAGGTTTTCCAAAGTGAATTACATCTTTCACACTGTATATACCTGGAACAGCTTTATTTACTGTGGTGGTCTAATTTAATGTAAGCAACGAAGACTGAAGTTTGCCAATGGTCGCATGAGCCTACTTACAAGTTACCTTTAAGATTATTTGCTTAAACCGTTCTTGTTCTCTGAAGGGTAAATAAAGCCTCAGAAACGATCTGTCTTACGAGATAGTCTTGTCAGTGGTTGTCGTTACCTAGAGTATGGTCGACCTCGAGTGGATGATACGAGCATGAAATTGATGGATTGAATGAATCGTCTTCTGAGTAGATACAGAATATAATACCACTAGGCTTTGTATATAAAATATAACAATTTAATCAGTTAGTGAAACAAACTGAAATTGTACAAGGCGCTTAAAGATACACTTCTACTAGAAAATAATACTAAACGTTCGTTAGAAAATGCAATTAGCACTTCTATTTTCATAGATATGAAAAATGTCATTATAAATTCATAAATTTGAGTGCGATTTTTCGAACTCGTTTGTCCAGTATGATTGCATAACGTGATGGCTTGGTTGCGGGTTACTTCAGACTCAATCCCGGTAGTATGTTGTGGTTGATTTATCCCTCTAACTCCCTTGTGCTGCAGCCTACACAACCTACCCTGTCTCATTCAGCTTCTTCAATTGTAATATTGATCGTCTTTAATCTCTCCTGCAGAGTTCTGTTTGGCGATGTGTGGAGCTTTTCCCTTATTAAATTAGATAAATATGCAACCTAAATATTGTGTTAGGTTATTATTATTTGGATAGAATATTGTCTCCTTTCTCGTTACTTCAATTATTATCAATCATATTCCAGCGGACACTAACTGCTAATAGGGTTCTCAGGTCGCAGCCTGGCATTTCACACCATATAAATTCTAGTTCAGTTCTATCAATACAAACATACATAACATAATACATAATGTATTTTTCTAACGCGTCACTAATCGATTTATAGGAATATAAAGTCAAAGCCATCATGCCATTTGAACTATTAATTACTATCTGGACTAAGCATCAACTCGTAGACACTCGTATGCTAATGCAATCGATTTTCGATTACAAGAACTTGCATTTTAATGATGCAAATGAATTAACAAAATTCACTTCATATCTTAACCACACTATTTGCTAATTTACAATTCATTGACATAACATCTTATGAACAAAATGATACTATTAATTCATAGCATACACTATACGTATGACATATGCATTAATAAGTTCAAGCGATTACCTCAAGACTCTTATAAAGAAAAAAAAAATGGATGAAATTCTTAGAATATATGAGTCATAACGTTCAATGACAAATAAATTTAAACAATTATCTTCAGAAATTCCTATAAAAATAAATGTATGAAATTCTTAGATAAATAAATTCAGACAATTATCTTCAGACTCATAAAATAATTAAGGTACGGTACCCTGCTCTCTTTTCCACTTTTACAAAATCGTTTCTTTTACAGAATTGTCAGGGCCAGAGTGGCCAAGTGGTTAAAAGCACTCACTATTATGGATCACTGCCTTCTCACCTAAGTCAACGTGGGTCTGAGTCTTGGGCTCCACCAATGTGGTTACGTGAGAAAGCTTGCCAGTAGACTACCTACTTATACGGCGTAAGACTATTATAATACACGAAACTTAGCATGGAAACAGCCCTTAATTGTTACTTAGCTTATAAATATTTTAGGTTTATTTAACGGCCAAAATTAACATTGTCTATCGAGGTTCTCTGCAAAGTTTCAACTTATGACAGATTTTTCAGCGAGTACAAAGGCTGTTTCTGCAACATTTCAACATATGGCATGTTTTGTACTTAAAACCAAATGCATCTCACACTGATAAATTTGATTAACCTTTACCGAACGTAACCTCATTAAAAAGCAACCATACCTACATCAGCCGTTAAATTTCTGTATTCTAGCTCAGGCCCTAGACTCAACACGGTGCCTAAAATACATTCATCAACTTAATTGGCTACGTGTCATGCTGACAACAGCAATGCTTACTCAGTACTGTGTTCCCTTGAAATCTAACAAATTCATACTGTTATAATATGTCTTTCAACAAGTAAATAGTTGAATAATAGGATGACGGGTCCCAGCCAAATGAAGTACAGAATTTAAAAGTCACTCTGTCAGAACATACTGGTTTTATTTCATGTGCCCCCCCCCAATACAGGTATTTATGGATACTTTAGTTCAAGCAAGGTTACCGTTTTTGAGGATAGTAGAACAGGTTTAATTCACCTGCATGAGCATTTAGGTGATGATGCTGAATATGATGCCAGTATTAAGATATAAGATTGTTGAGGATTATGATATGATGTGTAATGCATATATTTGGGTCTCCATCTCTGTCATGCAGCAATAAAATACTGCTGTTTTAGTGGTGCATATGAAGTCTTTTAAGAACCAAGTAAAATTTTAAGTGGGAGATTTGAAAATGTGTGTGGGGTGGTACGTGTGTGAGAAACATTATTCTAGGAACATATTATTCCTTTTAATCAAACGAAATTGAATTTGTACAGTTGTATTGGTTATATTGAAGAATCTAGAGAGCAGGAATTGAGAGCAAAAACGATAATCATAACTTGCACGAAACTAACTTTTTTATATCAGTTTATCATAGTCAAACATAAATGAATGAGTTATGTTTGATTTTTGAAACTATTTTAAAATAGTTTCGATAATTAGAGCGATTTCATGGGTTTCGATAATTAGGAGGATTTCATGGGTTTCGATAATTAGGGGGTTTCATTGTTTTCGATAATTAGGGGGTGGTCATGGGTTTACAAAATACGCTGAATACCCTTGCGGTCCCGTGGATCATAATGGTTTATCTCGCTTGTCGTAGGAGGCAACGATTTACCCTGGGATGTGTTTATGTGCTAATGCAGGAATTTAAACTTTTTGTTTTTAATTGTATTGTATGCTTTATTCTGTTTTTTAAAAAAAATGGGCACAGTTCTTAACTAAGATTTGCTTAACGTGCCGTTAAATCCGCATGTACAGACAATGCATTTTAATACTGAGTGTACTGTAAAATCCACATGTACAGATAATGCATTTTAATATTGAGTGTACTGTAAAATCCACATTTACAGACAATGCATTTTAATACTGAGTGTAATGTAAAATCCACATGTACAGACAATGCATTTTAATACTGATTTTAAGCTACTCATTAATATTTATTTATCATACTTATAAGTAGTTGCCTTTGATTTTGTATACTTGATTGGTGTATGTTAAATATGAATGCGGTCGTTCAAAACTTTTGGTTGTCGGACTGTCAGGAAGAAAACAATCTTCGGGGTATTCAATATTACTGCTTTATACATATTTTGTATTCAGGTGTCACTCAGGCAGAACAGGTGTTTTGAGTTTCATATTACCAGTTCCAGGTGCAAAATTATAGTTTGGGTTTAACACCTGGGCGAAAAACATAAATTGTACTGCATATGTGCTTTGCTAAGAGTAATGAGAAACACCGAAACTACTGTTGTTATAGGATTTAACGCGATTTTTCAGAACAAGATAGGCTATACATGGCGGCCAGTATATTGGTGTTCGAAGAACCCGGAAAAACCCTGGAAAGAACCATCGACCCTTGTGAAGCTACTGGCAAGCTTTCTCACATACCCATATTGGCTGAACCCGTGACTCGAACCTACGCATACAGGGGCGAGGTGGTAGGGAGCCGTAACCAAGATCGCTTTAGACCACGCGGTCATCCCATTAACTACAGTGAAAAATATTAATAATTAATATTTTAAATAAACGCGACAGCGTAATCTGGGGATTAGTTTGGGTAATTGCTTGGAATGTTTGTAGTAATTTCCTAATTAACACCTCCTTTACAATGTGGTTTCCGATATGGCCGTAGTACCAACGATCGTCTAGTTAGATTTGAACGGCCAACGTAGTTTTATACCCAACTGTCTTTCAGATAAGGAATTCAAAGCACGAGTTGGCTCTGTCCTCTGTTTATTTACTAACAGACGATGGGCGTACCTTATAGCAGTATTTTATCCGTTACTTTTTTTTTTTACATCAAAATTAATAACTTCACCAAGCCTTTGACAGCCTAGTGTTGATTGCTCCCTATGTGTGAATGGTTTTCTAAGATATTATCAACCCAAAAGCATGCATTCAGTTTGAAAGACAATTACAACAAAATAACATCTATACTTGATGTTGAGGAAACAATGATTTTAGGTATTGTCTTCGACAGACAACTCATCTTCATTCCAAATATTAAGAAACGGAAAGCTAAATTCTTGAAGGTCCTTAATTTATCAAATTAGTAGCGCACGCTGATTGTGATTCCCATCGAAACAGTCTTCTTAGAGTATATAGAGCCTTCATTAGATCCAGACTGAACCAAGATTCCAACAGAAATATCGTAATTGAAAGGTCGCCCGCCAGATTTATTGTACAAAAATGTGATATTAATTTAGTGATAAATAAAACACATTTGTTATGTATGCACATCATAATAATGTTTAATTAGAATTAAAAAATCCACTTTTGTAAATGAAAAAATTATTCGGCAATCTCCGTAAACCATCGGTAGTTTCCGCGTGGCAAATACTGATATGACGTACATTTATCCCTTTTATTCAACCTAACTATTCGTGTTTAATTTCCCGACGTAAATGTCTATGTGATATATCTTACGATCGTGCTTTTGTACGGCAAATATGATGCACTGTGTTGCATATGGATGTAACCAAAAGAGTGATGATGGGAAAAGGATTCTTTCATTTTGTGTTATAGAATAGGGTGAGGTGATGGGAAAGTTGTATCATTAATGCCTGATTATAATCAATTTGATCAAGGACAATTCGGCTCAACTTAACAATAGTTTAAACAATTTGGTTTTCCTAAAACAACAGATAAATACTGTGTAGGATACGT